>NQII01000297.1:14144-99233 GCA_002778355.1 Clitarchus hookeri | reverse complement strand
GGGGGGGCGAGTAAGGGGGAAAACTTCTTGTGGTCACGGACTTTGAAAGAAAACTTTCCTCTGTTCCAAATTCTCTAATGGCCTTTTGTTACAGAGTCAATCTTTGAGTCGAAGCTCTGGTGTAGGCTGACTTACTTCTCCAATGAAAGGTTGGAAAACATTAGGAGTGATTTTTTGTGGCAAGCCAGCGACGATGGAACGTAGATTCTCACCAACGCTAACAGATAAAATAAAAAAATCAAATGACAAGAAAATGAGAATTTACATTGGAGACCTCGTTAAATTAACTTTAGTTTTACAGCTTTCTAAGATGAAACAGTGGACACTTTTTCCGATAATCGCAATTAATTCACTAAATCCACCAGAGAAACATTGGCAATTGTTCACTTATTCATTAGCGCACATTAAAAATAAAACGTTTTGCAAACAATACTTTCACACACATTCCCAAAAATTGTCTTGTAACAATTGAAATAGAGTATTGGATCTTTACAACGCATTGCCTTATGAAGCATGCAAAATGGTGTACGTACCTCCATATTTACAGGCTAATAAACACGAAGTCTACCGTGAACTTTCTTTAAAATTCTAAATTAGGTTTACACATTTCACTAAAATGTTTTGTGCAGTTTTATATAATTGACTGTAGCTTTACAAAAATCATCTTGGAAACTAGTTTCCAAACAATTTTCTGTATAAGTACTGTAACATTATACGGTATGAATAGTAACACTTTTAAACATATTTCATATGACAAAAGTGTAGTGCTTATCCATTCGCCAGTTTGGCGACTTTAGCTAAAGGCGGTTCAGTGAAAAAAACAATGTACTTTGTTATGAATTTGCTTTTAAGTCAATTCATACCTGAAAGGGGCTATGGGCGTAGCTAAATAATGAGTCACCATTAGGTAGAGCACAACAGTATAAGATGGGGTATATTGAACACAAGGATTATACAATAACTATTTACGCAACTCGGGGGAGCTTAAATGGAATACCAAGACGCTAATTAATTATATTAAATACTAGGTTTTACCCACGGCTTCGCTCGCGTGGTTATGGTAACAAACTTATAGGGAGAAATAACGGTATTTGTTAGTAGACAGACAATTATCATAAACACAGAACAGAGCACTAACAATGTCATTTTTTGGTACTACAATCGCTCTTTTACATAGCCACTGGGCGTCGTTTATATTTCTTTGTAGATCCGGGTAAACGCTAGCAATCAGTTTCATATCACTCTGCACCAAATTATTAAATTCCCCCGTTAGTGACACACAGCCCTCGGCATCTGTTTCTAACCGCCCATCTCCAATTTTTAATAGTGTATCAGCATAATGTCCTGTATGAACGTTGTTGTAGAGGTTCACTCTCATATTTGTCGTCAAGCTAAAATTCAGCGAAATCATTAATATGGCCTGCGATAAACGCCGGTTTAAAATGAAGCCCAGCCACCAATATCTGCTTAAATCGGCCCAACCATGTCCATTCCAGGTGAAGGGCCCGCGGAATCCGTGGGCTTAGCCACCATCGGTGAAGCTGGTACACGCGTAGAAGCTGAAACCCTAGAAAAATTTACATGCATGTACAATGCCATTAATACGGCCTGCGATAAACGCCGGCTTCAAAGGAAGCCCAGCAACCAATATCTGCTTCAATCAGCCTAGCCATGTCCATTAAATGCCGAAAAGAAATCTTGGGTGCCGCATAGTCCATTATGGTACGAATTTCTAAATTATCGTACGAAATAACGTTATGTGGTGCAGAACCAATTATGGTATGGCCCAACCATATTCATTCTAGGGCCGAAGTGTAAGCTTGGGCAGCACAAAGTCCATTATGGTACGATTTTTTTGGATTGGCGAACAAAATACCAAGTTATGGTACTTTGTACCATAATTATGGTAAATCGAACTGTATTTGTGGTACGCAAAATATGAACCAAACGACGTACCATAATTATGGTATGGTTTGTGTTACCCTCTTATGGTACCGACATCAATTTTTTTCCTGGGGGTATTACATATTTTTTCGGGATAAAAAGTAGCCTATGTCACTTCGCTCCCCTCCAACTATCTCTGTGCAAAAAATCAAGTCGATCCGTTGCTCCGATGCGACGTGAAAAAAGGACAAACTAACCAAAAAACACACTTTCTCATTTATATATTAGTAGGTTTATTACCTCACGCTTATAACTATTACAATTTAATTGATAAGTCCCCACTTTGTTCATATTGCCGGAGGCTGATTCTAGGAGGCGGTTAACGACGGCCGGACACACCCATCTTCATGGTCTTCTTGTTCTAGTGGCTCGACGACAAAAGACGCGGCTCCCGGTGTTGCGTAGGCCTATATCGGGCGCGTTGTTTATATTTTCGGCCCCGTTTACTGGCCCGTGGAGGGGGTTTCTGCATCTATATTTAGCAAGGTGTTATTGCAATCACACTCGTGCCCTGGTTCAATGTTTGAAGGTGTGATCAGGCAGGCCGTCCAGCTAAGGCCTGATCACTTTATCTCAACTTCAAACTGTGGAATCTGCATAAAAAAAATCACTAATTCACGAGAAAATATTGAATTGGAAATTTTAACGCAAATATTGCGAAGGTTGCTTCGTTAAGAGGAAGATACAGAAATCATTCTGGTGTTGGTAAATTTTTGAGTCATATAATTTTTCCAGCATTCATTATTTAAATATATTCTTCGACAGGTTATAGTATACCTCTCAGACGAATAAACAATTTTAGCATAAATTGAGTGCCTTTATTTGTTTACCATGTGGAATATGCGAGAATTAATTATTTATTTCATTCTGAGAATAATGGCAGAAGTGATAGATAGTCGTATAAGGCGGCAAACTATATTTGTTTCTAAAATGTAATCAAATTATATTATATCGCCTAATGAAGTCACATTTTAAACATTTGTCTCAAGCATAAGTAATTTTTTAAAAATTTTAATCCATGATGGTTTTTCATCTCTACCCGTCAACCACAAACATTTACTGACATGCTAGGACAAGCAGGGAAGAGAAATTTCCCCTGAGTCCTGAGGAGACACTTTGCACGGGCGGTTCTCTGCGACATCGACACTACATGTGAGCTCGTAACAACTTCATATAACTGTAATAACTGTATGTCCACGAGACAGAGACACGGTCGAGTAACACACGCAGGACTTTCAATTTTTGATCACCAGTGTCTTCCTTGACTGTACCACTTGTGCCGTTCTCCACGTAGGTAATACACGAACTTAAATAACTTTACGGCCAGTTTTACTCACTTACCACGCGAACTCATTTCTTGGGTGCGCAGCCCGTGTTAACCCTACAACACGTAGCGTCTCCGCCAATCTTTTATAATAGGTGACGTATATTTTCATACGTATGCTGGTAGAGTTTCTTCTAAAATTCTCTGGAGTCGTCATCCCTTAGATAAAAATATCCGGATTATACACTGAAGAGCCAAAAAAAAAAACTGGCATAGGCTTGCGTATGCAAATAACAGAGGTATGGAACCAATCGGAGTAACGCGATGCGGTCGGCAGCTAGATCGGTTACTGCTGCTACAATGGCAGGTTATCAAGATTTAAGTGAGTTTGAACGTGGTGTTATAGTCGGCGCACGAGAGATGGGACATAGCATCTCCGAGGTAGCGATAACATTTGGATGTTCGCGTACGACCATTTCACGAGTGTACGGTGAATATCGGGAATCCGGTGAAACATCAAATATTCTACATCGCTGCGGCCGGAAAAATATCGTGAAAGAACGGGACAAACGACGACTGGCGAGAATCATTAAACGTGACAGACGTGCAACCCTTTCTGAAATTGGTGCAGATTGGATTTTTGGACTGCCCTGCAGGATTCATGGTATGAATAGCCTCCTGCATACCTTCAGACATTAGTCGAATCCGTTCCACGTCATCTTGCGGCACTTCTGCGTGCTATGGTGGGGGGAGGGGGGAATCTACACGATATTAGGCAGATGTACCAGTTTTGTTGGCTCCTCAGTGTAAATCAGCGGATAAAAGGAAATAATTATAGTAAGTAATGCAGAGCCAATAGGTGGCATAAACTAAAGTAAGCAGGTAGTCAAAACTCACGAATCTGAATTATCTGCTCAGTTTCATATAAATAAAAACAGCTTTCCTCGACCTCCTCGCAAGTAAATACTTGATGTCCTCGATTAAGATTTGGCATAAATAAAACTATGCTACTGCTCACTTGTATGAGCAACTGCTTAAATATCCATGAGTTTGTTTTTTAACCTGTACAGTTCTACAGAGTTCCTGTGCCTTGTGGATTTTTCTTCTCCATTCCGGAACCACCAGCGTGGACTCGGCCATTGCCTCTATCAACAGCATTCGAATAGCTGAGACGCCAAATGAAGAACTTCATGGAAAATTAAGCAGTTTCTCGTAACGGTAAGCAATAGCTTAAGTTTATTAATACCATATCTTCAGCAGCAGCTCAGGGATCAAGGCCACCAAGCAGTGGCTCGCGAGGTTTGATTTATACGAAGCCGAGCAGATGCTTTAGCTACACGAGTTATGAGCAACTGCTTACTTTTATCCATATCACTCATTTTTAGATATTTTTCTACGAGGGAAGGTGGTTGATACAGGCAAACTACGAGCTCCATAAATTTAAACTGTTTTAAGATGGAGCTATTTCGATTATGACAATGAATAAATCCAAAACAGCCGCAGGATATATCAATATGATTTTACTCCAAGTCTGACCCAAGGATTTCACTCAGAGAAATTCTAGTCACCAAATACTTAATTTGCTAGCCGTTACCGTTTGAAGAATAGGGGTAATTTTTAGAGGCAAAAACTGGCGCCAGCTGCGCAGTAACTAGTTTAAGAGTCTCGAAACTGAACTCCTTTTTGCAAATCAACAGTTAAAACCACATGACTTGAGCTCATGATTACCATGCTTTCAAATTTCAGTAAACTTATTTTCTGCATGTGTTGTAAGAACAATGATATATTCCAGTTTTTAAAAAAAATGCGTTTCTGGTAAACTAAACGTAAAAAAAAATTGATCACAATTTAATTACGAGACTCGGGAAATTTTGTGTTCACGATTCTCGTGTAATTTTGGGGACAAGCAGTGGAATTAGAAAATATATACGAAACTGTGCAATGTGGTTATGATAATAGGCAGAATATGATTAATTTTAACAAATATGTTTTTTGACAAAAAAAGTTGTTCGGTTGTCAGACATCGATGATTTGGAGAAATTTGCGCAATTTCTTGAATAGACAAGCTTTGAAGAGTCTCGAGTGATTAGTGGCCTGCCCACTCGCCTTCCACCACAGTGAAATGAGTTCGATTCCTGGCTGGGTCAAACTCGGACATTCGCACGAGGAAGAACGTTGCGGAAGTTGCATTTGGTAGTTGGGTTTTCTCAGGATATTCCCGTTCCCCCCGCAATTACATTCTCTCGCTGATCCATCCCGATCTCACTTCACCTCCGTCGCCGCTGGAAAATTCACTCTCACTCAGTCGAGCTTTGTATTACCGGATAAATTCGCGAGTCGCTTTTATAACACACTTAGGTATTACAATTATGTTCAACTCCAGCTACCGTCCTTTTTTCACTATTGTCAGCTGATTTTCTTGATTTTGCCGCTGTATTAACTGTATTGTTACGAATTGACCACGGCGTGTTAAATAAACTAATATAGATACATTTAATTAACTAATGTATTTACAATTATATAAATATATAAACCGCTATTATTTGCAACATACAAATGCCAATTTCTACTATTTACCCTTGTTGTATTTATCAGTGAGTGCAATTTTTATGTTACGCACGATTAAAATTAAAGCTCTAATCACGTTCATATATTACCTATAAGCTTCACCGAATTACAAATATATCATCAAAATAATTAAAACGTCCATTGCCATAAATTAAGATTATTCAAGTGTCCGTCATGAACGAAGAAAGACCCAACTTTTAGTGAAGTTTTAAAAGCTTAGATGGTAGGTAGACTCTGACATCTCTTTGATAGCAATATCATTAGAGATGGAACCAGAAACATACGCAACAGTAGTGGGACAGTTACAAATATGCACGTGCCTTACCTGGGACTCGAACCCAGAAAACTTTGTACCGTAAGTTATAATAGTTACTGCCAGCATACAAGATTAAGTTGAAAATTGTTTTATAGTATTGTAGATATAATAAAATGTGGTTTATTATACCGCCATTTTGAAAATAGAATAAACTTTTAGAGGTTTTTCACACTTACTAGTTTACATCGCCTGCCGCAGCACTACATGGTTGTTTTATTTGGTAGTAATCGACCAATGGTTTCCCGAGATATTACAATTATTTATTAATGTAGGACTATCTTACCAAATGGCAGATAAAACACGCACTGTGTATACACATTTGATAGTTATAATATATACTGCCAGCATACAAAGTTAAGTTTGGAACAGATTGCATGGTTTCGACGATATAGCAAGCTAAATAAAAGGCTATATTGCCGCCATTTTAAAAATAATTGCCGGGTACATTTGAAACATACGAGTTTACATCACCTGCCGCACTTCTAATTGTTTGTCTAATTTAGTACGAATCGATTATTTGTCTCCCGAGATGTGACATAAAAACTTTATTTGTTTGTGTGGTACAATCTTGCAAAATAGCAGACAAAATAATATCTTTGTTTAAATATATAATGCTTTTAATAGATACTTTTAGCAACAAAATTTGGTATAAATTGGCCGAAAGGTATAGTGGATATACCAAATAAAGCTGAAATATTTATACAGCCGCCATTTCGAAAATAATCGCTTAATCAATTTAAATTGTATATGTTTACAAGGCGTTCCATAGTATTACCTACGTACCAAGTTTTATGAGAATTGGTTCAGTAATTTTCGAGATATAACGTATAACCTGTATTTTACATGTACTGCTATCTTCCAAAATGAAGGACCAACTACAATACTGATCTCTTAATTCAATGATGACATGGTGAACTGTCAACATACAAAATTTTGTTTAAGTCGGTTTAGTTGTTCCCGAGATA
Organism: Clitarchus hookeri; assembly: GCA_002778355.1. Taxonomy (NCBI): domain Eukaryota; kingdom Metazoa; phylum Arthropoda; class Insecta; order Phasmatodea; family Phasmatidae; genus Clitarchus; species Clitarchus hookeri. The sequence goes on along the minus strand of NQII01000297.1, from coordinate 92,176 downwards.
TTAGCTGAAATTTTAAAACTAACGTCATTTTGAAAGTAAGCATCCAGACAGGTTTAAAACTGTAAAAGTCGGATGTCCGTACTTATTCCTGCACATGTGCCGCATTAGGTGAAATAACGTGTGCAAAAGAGAGAGCACATACACAGACACATACAGCCAGCAACACACATAAACACAGACACACAGACCGGAAAGTGATCTCATGTCCTTTCTTGCCTTCGAAAATTAGGCTAACAATATCTAAGCAGTGCAAATTGTCCTCCAGATATGATGGTGGGTGACATATTGCCGTAGAACCTGAGAAGTTAAGTAAACTATACAAATGTAACTTTGTAGTAGTACCAAGCTTCAATTAAATTATTTAAATGGTACATGATACGTGGCATGTAACACTACGCGCAAAACACCACTGCAATAATACAACACTTCAGAAATATGTCACACTTGAGTGTTTATATATTAGTGTGTTTAGTACCCACACTAATAATAACCAACATGTCAGGTTGGGTTCAGATTGGTTTAACTGGTCCAGAGATGTGATATGTAACACATATTTTAACGAGGTATTCATTTTGGAAACTAGTGTCATGCACTAAAATCGTATATACACTGAAGAGCCAAAAAAAATGGTACATCTGCCTAATATCGTGTAGCACCCCCACGAGCACGCAGAAGTGCCGCAAGACGACGTGGCATGGACTCGACTAATGTCTGAAGGTATGTATGGAGGAGGCATTTAAATCTGCGCCAATTTGAGAAAGGGTTGCACGTCTGTCACGTTTAATGATTCTCGTCAGTCGTCGTTTGTTCCGTTCGTTCGCGATCTTTTTCTGGCAACAGCGATGTCGAAGATTTGATGTTTTGCCAGATTCCCGATATTCACGGCACACTCGTGAAATGGTCGTACGCGAAAATCCAAATGTTATCGCTACCTCGAAGATGCTATGTCCCATATCTCGTGCGCTGACTATAACACCACGTTCAAGATCACGTAAATCTTGATAACCTGCCATTGTAGCAGCAGTAACCGGTCTAGCTGCCAACCGCATCGCGTTACTCTGATTTGTTCCATACCTCTGTTATTTACATACGCACGCCTATGCCAGTTTTTTTGGCTTTTCACTGTATTAACGGTGGGTTTCTGCAGCACCAAGTGTATGCCATTTTAAATTTCACGCTGCTATATCATATCTCTGCGATCGTTCAACCGATTTGAAACAAATTCAGTATGCCGACAGTGTATACACTAAGCGTTACATTCAGAATATCACGTCTTCATTGTTCTGCAATGTGGAAGACAGATAGCGGCAACAATTATACGGAAGTAAAAGTATTGGAAATCTTACAAGATGTTTAAAAACCGAGTACATTTTTGCAGATAGGTTCACAAGCCACACCCAGCCACTACAAGGTCAACAAGATATTTAGTTTAAACTAACGACGGTGCTCTGTAAATCCGCATGTTAATAGCAAAGTCGTGGGAACCGAAGAGAGAAGAGGAAGGAAAAAAAGTGAGGGGGGAGGGGCGGAAGAACAACTTTCGAAATACCTGCAACGAGGATAGAAATTCTCAATGTTGCATTTGTATTATTTTGACACATTACTGTATTCATTTCATTTACATGTCATCGAATATAGCATTGTAGTTAGCGTAAATGATTTCTACAGCCAACTAATAAATTGAAGTACTGTAGCAAAATTAGCAAATCCCTCCCAATAAAAACGTAATTTGAATACGAACCATCGTAGTAATTTTTAGTCATTTGTTAGTTGAAAGTACAGTAGTTTACTTATTATTTCCTGTTCAATATTAGTACTGAATGAATCTACGAAAATAAAACAGCGGTACTCTCACTATTTGGTCGGTTAACATACAAGAAATTAACTGCTGAAATTACATAATACAAGCTTATACACGCATCATATTGTGCGTATAAAGCTAGCAAATTACTTTTTTTTTTTTTGTTTAGTTCTAGGCTGGTTTTTTTTATGAATTGTTTTTAATTGTGTATGTATAGTTATCACTGTAACAAAACCGGCCACATATTACCTACTGCCGTAATCTGTTCCCATAAGCCTTCTCGAAAACATAGTTTTCAAAAGTAATTTTTTTAAATTAATTAGTGATAAACTTACCCTTGTTCAGGTATCCGTACTGTCAGAGCTAATAGAAAATTAACTAATAATTCCAACAATGTTATTTTTTTCAGCTCAAGTAGCAAGTTTAACACTTAAAAAGCATTATCAAAAAATATTATTAATTCAATTACAAAACGAAGGTCTGATAGAGGCATCAGTATTTAATTATAAGTGTCTTGCTATTCAAAAAAAAAAATTAGCTATATTTAACCCCGTCAATATATTATACCAAGTATACTCTTACACGTTTGACATGTTGCAGAATATGTGAAATAATGGTCGATGCTATGCGAGTCCGGAAGCTGGCACGAATACGGACATCGCCTTTACATGGGCAATAATTCTGGTTGCTTCTGAAATAGCAACTAATTTATAATTGGTTGCTTCTTGTGCCATGGATCTACTGAAACGCTTTCCATGGGTTGCAAATTGTCAGTTGTTATAAGGAATTTATAAGTACTTTTCACACGAAAAAAATGTCCTCTTTTTCAACACCTGGAAAGAAATATTAATGTGTACGTTAAGGGATTAATTAAGTACAGTGGCCAATAAAACGTATGTATGGTCCATTCACGCTTACTTCCAACTTTTATGAAGCCCTACTTAAGTTCTACTTCCAGGATATTCCTCCGCCTCATGTAAACAAAGCATAACCGAGTCTAGACAATTACACCAAAGAGACTGCGCACGGCACTCGTGCGCACTCTGTATAATAATATTTTTCGCAAGAACTACTTCTTATTGGGTATTACCAACACACATATTTTCTCCCTGTTTTTCTTCATATTAATTACAAATTAAATTCTATAATTCATAGATAAAATATTTATAAAACTTCAATTTGAAAAAAAATTTAAGCATATGTTTAAAACGCTTGTGATACTTGACATATTTAATTAAGAACTAAACACGTCACAGATGGGGTGATTTTTAAAAGGTTTTATTTAAAAATGCGAAGAAACTTCGAGTAGACTATTCAAGTGCTGCTGTGTGCGTGAGCCATAGCTCATGCAGCTGCATGCGTAACAGCGTAATTGAAACGCGTGTAACTGTCCTGCGGCACTCCCTCGCAGGACCACTAAGAGGAGAGGAGGGGGGTGAGGATGCAATCCGCCGCCTCATTCCGGCCGTTGGCGTTCCGCGCACGACTCGTTGATGGCCGATTCCGCCGCCTTGCACGTGGCGTGGAAATAATCCCTCCCTGCCTTCTCCCGGCTCCGGGGGTGGAGCGGACGACGCGAGGGATGAGGCGCGGGGGAGGGGCGAGAGAGTTTGAAACATTCGACTGGCGACATATGGAGGATACACGCTATTCAAAACAATCCCGCGGGCGCCGCTTGTTCCATGCAAATTACCCCCGTCGACAGATGCGGGCCGGCAGGCGCTCTCTCTTTCTCTCCCCCTCCCTCTTCAAGAGCCTTCGCGCCACCCCTCCCCCCTGCCCCTTTCTCGTACAACCTCCTCCCCCCATTCAATCTCGACCAACCCCTCTCCACACTCTTACACTCATCCAACCCCTCCATTATCCGTCCGCAGCCTACATGCCAGCTGGCTGCTTCAACTCCAGAGTCTTTATTTGTTGGCCTGATTTAAAGCCACAATTAAAGGCTGGGAAGCAAAAAGCTAATAGTTTTGGAAACTAAAATTTTTCACCGCCAGGTGGCAATGGTGTTGCGTATGTACAGGATTTTTTGTGTAGTTTTGCATGTAAACAAACGGAATAAATGTTTTTTTTTTTTCATAAAATACACGTATGATTACATCTTCCTATTTTTAACGTGTTACGCCCTACATAAATAAAGAACAATAATTAACATTAGAGTGAGAAATGAACGAAATATGTCCACATGATGTTTAACATTCGGTAGTAAATCTGCATTTAGCGAAAAGTTGTAGTACACGTGTTCTTCAATTAAATGAGACAACAGAATGTAAAAATTCTTTTGGCGACAGCTACATCAATTCGCTATTCAATTAGTAACTTTTTTTCGCTAAAATAAGCGTGTTTACGAAAGCCCAATGCAAAATACAATATTGTATTTTTACAGTTTACTCTTATAAAAAGCACTGGAAGGCGTAACAAAATTAATTTAATATTTTGGTTGGGGAAGGTAGGAGACCAGGGCAAATTGATGATATTGAGCTTTGAGAGGGCATTTTATTAAAAAGTATATCCATTTGAATTTGATACTAATATAAATTTTCGACTATTTTTTATCTTAGAATGCAATAAGTCTATATTGTAGTGGATAGTTCCGCAGTAACTGACATGAGATCAATTTGTGAGCATATTAGCCATCTTGCCCCAGGCGTGGGGTAAGTTGACCAACCTATTAGAATAACGCGAAGCAAATAATAGTATTTATACACACAGCAAACAATTATTTTCGTAGATAGCCCACACTAATTAACATACAGAAGTAAAGAAAATATATTCTAATGTATATTGAAAACGACACTGATACAATTTATTGCTGCATAGTGATGAAAATGTTGCGTGTTAGTGCATTGAATAATGTTATAAACAATTTGCACGCAGAAATTCTCCTTCATAATTGGAACAATTTCCGTGCCACCGCTCAGAACATGCGGAGCACTGAATCCCGTCTTCGGATGGAGGATCTACGTCATCTTCTTCACAGACAGGGTACGAAACACTATGTTGGCTAGAACATTTTGCAACAGAATATTCAAAGCTACTTTTTTCAGTTTTCTTAGTTCTTCTTCCAGTTTTCTTCAGTTCTGTCTGTTTCTTCTCATTATCCTTCTGTAGATACAGATTCTTTATTAGTGAAGCTTATCCGACAGGTCTTTTCCTTGTTGTGGTTGTTTTATAGGCCACTGGCAATGATAATCCTACTAATATTATGTGTGTGTGTGTGTGTGTGTGTGTGTGTGTATGTTTGTTACCACTCAGCTCCATAACAGCTGAACGGATTCTGATGAAATTTGGTATGTGGGTACTTTAGGTCCTGTAATAGGACATAGTATACTTCTTATCCCGGAAAATTGTACGGATCCTGTGGAACAACAACAAAACGTAATCCTTCAACAGCTGGGAACGTGACCGAAATATTTTTTTCCTCTGGTGTCAGAGTTTATCAGGCCACCCAAGGACCTCTGAAATGGCTTAACGACTTCTATCAATCGATAACAACCGGGACCGTATATTTAACGTGCCCTCCGAAGCCCGGAAGCGCTCAGACGTTATGCCACTAAACGGTCACCCATCCAAATGTGTGACGCAGGGAACGTTGCTTAACTTTGGTGATCGATTAAAATCCCTCAGCCAAGCGCAAAATGTAGTACCTAAGTACACTTATTTCTAAAGCTACAACTTGATGAAACTCACGTTTTGATTTTCATACATCGACTCTGGAAAGCGGAAATGTGGTAACTACGCGATAGTTTCACAGATACACTCCAAAGACAATACCCTACTTCTTGGCTATCGGGTAAAAAATATTTCCTTCTTTTTGGGTTGCCGTAATTAGTTAAAAACCTAGGCCAACAAAGTATAATTTTATAATTCTGTTTTCACATAAATTAATAGTCTTTTCCCAGTTTATTTATTAGTGTATCACTGTGAAACTCAATTGTACCCGGGCGAAGCCGAGCCGGTCGCTAGTAATTCATAAAAGGCTTCGCATTTTGGGAAGGAACATTCATTAGACTTCCCAGAAAAAGTCCCTGCTTCTTCTATAAGGTTAACATTATGTTCTGTTTGCACATTGTTTGAAGAATGGGCTGATGAATCAGCTCCTGTGGCCTTTTCATGTAGCTGCACTTCTTTTGATAAATGATCTTATTTATTTGGTATTGCGGCGAGAACAGGTTCCATACTTCCTGGAAGTCTTCTTTCTGGTGTGGCAGTGGCAGAAAAAAAACTTTTTTTGAAATATCTTAGGGTTTAAAGGCATTTTTAAGGCATTGCCTACAGTTGCTTCTTTCGAATCAGGTGCAGCGAAGAGATTTACAATAGTCCAATTAGTTATTTGCTGTCCAGGATGGGACACTAAATAATTGTCACAGGTTTGCGAGAAAAAAGTTTTTAAAGTGCCGAAAAACGACACATCTGATAGCTGCAATCTTTGCCAAGTATGTGGTGGAAATCCAAATCCCATTGTCACAACAAAAATTCACATCATGTAAGGAAGTATGTGAGATATGTATGTCTTCAAGCTGGCTCACTTTTGCTAGGCTTCAAATGATTCGCAAAATGTTGCAAATAGACTACAAAGAATTCAGAATTCATTCGCCCTGTTTCATTTGAGTGGCCAGTAGCTCCAGGTGAAAGAACATTTAACATTTCTGGCGCCACAATGTTTCTGGGAAATGTGAAAACGGTGGAACATACAATCCTGTAACACTCATGGCACAAGCAACGGTAATGTTTCTGCTTCGCTCTGCAGAATCAACCTTAGTCATTCGTATGGTGCTCTTTGGGTTGGTTGTTGGGCACCGTTAAAAGTCTTGGCTCATCTGCATTGTATATCGATCGTGGTGAAAACTAATTTTTAAGCGAACTTCTCTGTACAATGTGAAGAAATTATCCACCGCAGGTCCGTTGAATCCCATCATACGCCGTATGGATGCTTCAGGAGTTCTCATGGTGAAGTTGAAATCTTTCGTGAGCTCGCTGAGCCAATCTTCTCGTGCCGTATTAGTTTCCTTATTGAACGGATGAGTGATGTGGTTTGTCTCTGCGAACTCATACACAAACTTCCTACCCTGCATTTTAATCATTCCAAACAGTCTTTCGTTTATCTCTGTGAGATACATTTGCAGTTCTTGAAGCTGAGAATAAGGGAAAGAGTTTCTAAATCATTCCCAATACTCACGCAGATTCTTAAAAAAATTTAATAGAAAGTTTTATTAACACGTATACATGGGAAAAGTAACCGTGTAACACTGGTAGAAAAGTAAAATAAATTTAACTATTTACCTCGTCAGATGTTTTTACATAACGTTGTAATGTTGCCTATGGAATACTGTGTACTGATGATGCTACATTGCAAGAAATTCCTACTATGATAGCATGTAAAGCAGAAGTAATTTCTACATTACTCTAGCTCCTCTCCGTTTTCCGTCCATAATTCTGGAGTATCGACAAAAAACCGAAGAAAGTTGATAAAAATTTTAACAGTACTGGAATGATTTATAATATTTTAACATGTCATTATAATTTTATCTTAACGTCAGTTTCTTCCTATTTATAGATCAATAGTGTAAAAATAACATTAAAAAACTTGTTCACATTGTCATTACTTAAGGGTAAGTTGACAAATTCCGGGGTGAGTTGACGAATTCGTCAACTTACCCCATCAACTCGTCCTAGATGCACATTTTATTTTGCAACAATTCCTCAAATCAGAAGATAACGTACGTACCTTCAATATTACTTCAGCGGCACACGAAACACTGTCTCTCATAGCTGTCACACTCAGAATGATTGAAAATTTGCGCTACTCCCGCCTAACAGGGGCACAGGATGGCGCTCAAGGTCGTAGGGACGCCGACCTTCTATCTGTTTTACTGGCTTAGTAATTTACAATTCGTCATCTTATCCCGTTCGTCAACTAACTCCGATCTCCCCTATCAAAATTTGAGTCAAACACGAACTTTTGCACACGAATATATAGAATTTCTTAATTTACCGCCAGCTTAAAAGCGACTTCTTCGGAACACCAGTGCATCTTGTGGGGAAAATTATCCGTTTTCCAAACACTCCATAATAAGTAATCTCATTTTAGTATAATAAACCTTACCACTAACTATTACACAGGCCAACGATAAAAAAAACTTGTTTAATGATTTTGCCGGATTATTATGTTTTTTGGTGTGCTGAGTCCGAAAATAATAATAAAAAAGTCATAACATCACCATTTTTTCATATTTAAATATACGAAATGTGAGAAATTCAATTTTTTTATCTAATATCTGTGTATTTTTATATACTTTATTTATATATATTTTATATACATTTATATACATTTTTATATACTTGATATACACTATTAATATACTAAAACATACAGTAAATCTAAATAAAATTAGGTTGGCAGTGGTGGTACCAACTGTTTGTTTTCTTTCAATCAACACAACCTCACTTTTCAGCTTTTTGCCCATGTGCTCTAAGTATAGCTAACAGTGGTTGTAAAAACTTTCCTAACAGTTTTTGTTATATATGTAGTGAGTTTGTAATTTAAAAACATCAAAGAAACATTTAGAGTTTGTTAAAATAAAAAAGTGTGCTTGATATATTTTGGAATAAAACTCGGTGATCAAGAAACACCTTGGGCTCCACACAAGGTATGCTATGTTTGTGTTGAAGACCTTAGAAAATAGTCAAAAAAATAAAAGACAGCTTTTAGATTTGCAGTACCTATAATATGGAGAGAACCAAAAATTCATTCAGACGATTGTTTTTTTTTTTGTAGCATTGATGTTACTGGATATAACTCAAAAAATAATAAAGTAATTGTCTACCCTAATCTTCCTTCAGCTATTCGCCCAGTCGGTCATGGTACGGGACTTCCTGTCCCTGAGCCACCACAGGCTATTTATGACGTTTTACTTGATCAGCCCAGTGAAACTGAATCTGATGAAGCTAAACCAGATGATGATGAGTTACAATGTTATCTAGAAAGTTTAGAACCTCAGTTGTTTACACAGGCTGAGTTAAATGATTTGGTAAGAGATTTGGGTTTGACTAAAGAGAAAGCTGAATTGCTTGGCTCTAGGCTAAAATAAAACATTTTTGGCACCTGGAGCATCTATTTATCAATATAGAACAAGAGATCGACAGTTCGCTACGTTTTTTTAAGCAAGAACAGGATTTGGTGTACTGCTATGATATTGGTGGTCTAATGAATGAATGTGGAATTGAGTACAACAATGAAGAATGGAGGCAGGACTCATCAGAAATTAGCTTAAAAGCTGTTCTTTTACACAATGGTAATACTTATGCTTCACTGCCTGTGGCTCATTCAGTCCATATGAAGGAAATTTACGAAAATCTAGACATTATATTAAAGGAAATTAACTATCCTGCTCACGATTGGATGATCTATGGAGATTTGAAAGTTTTTTGCATGTTCCTAGGCCAACAAAAGTAATTTACTAAATTTCCATGTTTTATATGTGAGTGGGACAGCAGAGCAAGGGATCGACACTGGTCCACAAAAACATTGGCTTGCAAGAAAAACTTTAACACCTGGTAAGAAGAACGTTTTGCATAAAACTTTAATAGATAAAAAAAAAATGCTTCTACCACCTCTTCACATTAAATTAGGTTTAATGAAACAGTTTGTAAAAGCCTTGCCTAAAGATGGTGAATGTTTTAAGTATTTATGTGAAAAGTTTCCTGATTTATCAGGAGCCAAACTGAAAGAAGGGGTTTTCGTTGGGTCTGACATTCGTAAAATGATGTTCGATTCTAACTTTGAAACAAAAATGACTACAAAGGAAAATGAGGCTTGGATATCATATAAGCAAGTCGTGACTAAGTTTTTGGGCAACGTTAAATACCCAAACTATGAGCTTATCGTAGCTAATATGATAGACAAGTTAAAAAATCTGGGATGCCTGATAGGCTCATCAGGCATCCCTTAAAGTCCACTTCTTTTGGATGATGTCATTGAAGAGTAGGGGGAGCGGTTTCACCAGGACATCAAAGTGATGGAGAAACGTTACCAGGGACGGTGGAATGTCAGCATGCTGTTCACTTCACCTAGAACAACAAAATGCATCACATCGGAGAAAAAGCTACATAAGAAGCTTCAAAGAGAAGAGAGGGAGGAAATACCAAAAAGATAAACACTTAAAATGTATGTAATTTTTAAATACAAATGCATATTGTGAGAGGACTGTTGATGATACAAAAAAAATTGATGCCAGATTCGGTTTCAGCACCCAAAAATACATGAGATTCAGCTGCATTTATTTAAAAAGTTTTCACAAAACATTTTTTTGTTGCCAACCATTTAGCACGTACTTTGTTAATTCGTAATTTATTGAACTTTTATTTTTAATGTGTGAAATAAAAAAAAAATTTTGTGCCAACACTTAATTACCTAATTTAAATATATTGCATTGTTAATTGTATTCATAATATACATATGTATTAATTTTCAAAAGGGAATTTCTCTTGCCCCTGCAGAATGTCTTCGATAGCTGGATACTTATGATAGGTCAAAAAAATAAATTTAAACTATCGATATATTGTGAACCGTAAGAAAAAAGATAATGTTTATGAAAGGAACGAAAGAAAATAATTAATAAACCAGGTGTATTTAAAATTACTTGCCAGAGGCGGTGAACATTTACGCATTCAAACCTTTCGGCGGCATCGATACAATTCCACGCGCGTAGGCAATACCAATTCTTCCTGCATGGAATCACACGCCGACTGTCGCCGGAAAAATACAGGCGGCTTCGGTACTTTACGCGTGTTAATGTATGGTGCGTTTTTTTTTCAGTAAGTGTTAAAAATGTGCGCCACATCACGTGTGCAGGGTGCACAGCAGCATACCATACACGCTTAGCAGGTAGTATTGCCTACGTACTAGGCGCTGTATCTACGTGACCGAAGATATGTGTGCGTTTTACACGAAAACGGCCGGTCCTGGGCAGTTGCAACAAGAAGACCATTTTTGTTAGGTAGGTCATACTGCTCAATTAACCATCATAAAACTTGTATTATTCTTGACGGTAAAAAAGCTGCATGCAATAAGAGAGTGGCCACTCTTGTTATGTTCATTGCGGTGGGAGGTATTAATGGTAATTTGATCTTAAGTTGAAAATCCTATCATAAAACCATGTTCAGATAATTGTAATTTAATTAAATTTAATTTCGTTTGCAAAATTTTGCAAAAAAAATTATTTTTAAAACTCGATTTTCAAGGACATTTTAATTCTCAGTTTAGGTAAAAAAGTGTTCCGTATATTTCGCACTTGTTTTCCGTAAGGAATCACCTCACAAAGTTTCTCGGTCAAATTCCGCTCTACCCCGAATATAAAAGTTTAACGTAATGTAAATCTCAGAAGAATTAAAACAATTTATAGTATTCAGAAACAGTAATAGCATTTAAGTCTACAATGAGTTTTCATATTTATTATGTTTTTTGTAGTAGATGTTTCCCGGTATGAAGAATCATAAAATGCAATAGTATTATATATCCCAAACATAATTTACAATAATAATAACTATAATAAACGGTGCAAATAATCTATATCGAGAATGTTTTACTCTAAAAAATAAGGTTCGATATTTCCTAGAGAGTATTATTATTCTCCGTTAGAGGTTTCTGTTATTTTTAAAGACACTTATTTCGCCTGTCAAGTTTAACAAAAAAGTTTTAATATTATTAGATCAAACAGTTAATTATCGGTGCTCTAATAAGTTTGGTTGCCATAATACTTTAAAATGTTTGGGAAATAACTATCACCAAATGTGGCAATAAAATTCCAAGAGTTGAACTGTTATGGTAGTTCAATTCGTTTATAAATTAAAAATATAAGGAATTGTATTTAATATAAGTTAATACATTAAATTAAAAATAACTCGACTTTCGATGGAAAATGTGATTTCAAGAAATTTGCATTAAAGACATTTATAATTTGTTTGAATTTAATAAACCTGAAGCTATATCTTTATGACTTCAATTTAATTTATAATGTGCATAACAAGGTATATTTTTTAATTATGAAAGTTATATGCTACGATTTTAAGCTGATTTCAAGGTATCTGTATTATTGTATCATACTGACTAACATAAACACTAGTAAAATGTTTTCGTTTGGTAGAGAACGTAATATTCCATAAATAATTCTTCCTTTTCCATGTCACATATAACGTCTGAGCCAACTTAGATAGTTAAAATAATGACAAAGATTTTTCAAAGTATTTACCATCATGACAGATAAAAAAACTCATATTTAAAGAATACTGGATGGTGAAAAATCACCATTGTTTTGTGTTTGTGCAGAATAATACTAAACATTTGGGCATTATATGTGATGTCATTTACAGCAATTAAAAACAATCACGTTCCGTAGGTTTTTTGCATAATTCCACGTCAAAGTGGAAATATCACTATTTTTTAAACACACAAATAAATTTAAACAAGCCATTTACAAAAAATTATGAAACTTGGAAACTCGAAAGAATTTCATTTATTATATTAATTTTAATATTTTTATACTTAAAGCTATTCGAAAATAATTCATGGACGGCTAATAAATAAAAAATGCAAAATAATTTCTTATATTCAACAATTTTCAAAACTGCAAGAAGTTTCTTGTGTGTAACTACACAGATATTCTTATGCATTTGATAACAAATATTGAAGTAAACTATGTCATTTCTGCGAGTGAGTTGCAATTATCAGCGTTTCAAAAACTACACAATAGTAATTTTCACTAGATATTACCGGTAATATGTAAAAGTCCAACTTTTTTTTCTAATCAACAGTATTAAAGGACGCATCTTTATCAGGCACCTTTATTACGGGAACATGTGTATCAGAATCGTGCAGATCTCCTGCTCGTGATGGAAGGCTTGATCGTGTTTCCCAGTTCATATTCAGCGCGTCTCGCGTCGCAGTGAATGCATGTACGTGGCGGCACACACCGGGAGGTAGGGCCCTGTAGCAGCTAGCTCCCTGCTCACGTAGTTCTGGCTCGGTCCACGCCCTTTTCAAGTAACGACGAAAGCCCTTCATCTCGGTGCCATCACTCCAGTGTCCCCGAAGCGTTTCCCGTAAGCCCCTAAACTTTTTTTTTCCTTTCCTATCAGCTTCTTCACCCCCGGCCCAATCGCCTGTCCAACGGACAAGCGTCTTGGGTGGGAGCCCCCCCCCCTACCCTTGGGGAGGGGATGACGCTTGGAATGAGGAAACGATGCCGCAGACCTAATGTGGATCCCTGGTGACTGGTTACCTCTCTCTCTATATCTATGTCTCTCTCTCTCTCTCTCTCGCTGGAAAAAGGCGTCGAAGGCCTTAATGATCCAATAACATTTTCAGGGTCCGACGTCTCCAGCGGACAGGAAAAGAAAATCCCTGCCCGTCCAAACGAGCTTACGTCAAGATTTCTTCGGCGAAAGAATAATTAACGTGCGTAGTGAGAACTTTCCAAGTAGCTCTTCCGTAGCCCACAAAGAACTTGGCGCAGGCATACGTGAGCTTCTGAATTTTTGTAGGGGAAGCAGCAGTTCAAAAATATATTTCAAAATGGCCTTTTGTTTGCTGCAAATATTCGCCAAATATTTTTTAACGAATTTATATTAAAATATATTTACATTAAAACAAATTCCTCTCGGAAAATGTTTGACTATGCGGTGTTTCGCAAAAGCTGAAATAAATTGACGGTAGAATAACTTTTAGGTAAGAAAGTAATTCCGTCGAGATTTCCTGGAAGGTTAAAAAAAGGTATTAAAAAGTAAGCTCAAAAAATTTAATGCGTAAACGTTTACGAAATTTAATTATCAGACAAACAGATGTAATCAATTAATTCATTTTCTTCGTGTTTATAATTTGTTGGCGCGAAAAAAAAGCTTTTATTATTATTATTTTATTTTAGCGTCCTGAGAAATATAAATGAGCACCTTCTCTATACGTCGTTGCATTTGTTACGGATAGTTAAGACCTTTTTTTTAATTACGGTAAAATAGCTACAACTCACAAACTTTGATAGTTCATAAAAAATTTATATGAAACACAATAGTATTCCTGAATGGAAATCGTGGCTGGTGGATCCTTGACAAATATAATCTAATTTAAAAAACGAGCGAAATGCCAGTCCTTAAATCTACATCCCATTAGCAATCTGTGGTTTGAAAATTGCTGTTCTTCGCAAAAAAAAAAATGCAAAAAATATGGCATCAAAAAATTATCAAGTAACTATTCTAGATAAGTAGTTGAAAAAACTAGATTTATTAATTTCTCAAATAGTTTCAAAGACACGGCACTGTCAATAATACCATCTCACTTTTTCTCAAGAAACGAAACACAACTACAATTTTACGAGACTGGGCGGAATTTATAACAAAATTACTTGTATCGAAATCAGAACAGCATATGTGTCGTAGCGGACGATGAGTAAACTAAATATATTTCTATAAAGTTAATAAGAGAAACATAAAATAAGATCAACTATTTCAAAACACCATATATATGTGTGTATGTTTATGTATGTGTATATATGTATATATATACATCCACAATGTTTTAAACCATATGTTGAAATTCAAACCACGGCATATATGGGCCAATATAAACAATAAATTGTTTTAGCAAAATGATCAAAAAATTCATCTCGTATTTTTTAATTTTAATTGAACTTAGGAAAACCGCGCCGGAGGTTCGCAACTTCCCGTGCCTGTACGCAGAACAAGTTCAATTTCACGTAAGTGAATGCAACTAGCGCGTCATGTGGCCACCTCCTGTACTAAGGCCACCATGAAAACATGCGCAGACTCTACATCGTCAATACTTCTGTTTGCGTGTTGTTGGAAATGAAATGCAATCTCTTCTGGCAGCATTTACTGCTTAATTGCTGATCTCCCATTGTCCATGTGGTTTGACACACGTGTACTAACAAGCAACCACTAGTAGCGCTCACGTAACTCGTAGTTATGGTGTTCTATCTGCGGGCGCTCTACCCTTGGCACGCCAGTTCCATTCGCCTTCGTGATATGCAACTGTTTGTGCACTCAAGTACGTGATGTTACGGACTATCGGTGCTGTTTGGCTAACTTCAAATTAATTTTAAAAGTGGTAGATGAATTTTCAAAATATTTTGCTAAAAGGATTTTTTTATTTATATAAGTGCATAAATGATGGGGTTTGAATTTCGACATTTTATTCCAAAACATTTTGTATATACACATTCACAAATACACGCACCCGTTATTTCCCCGCCTTCCTTCTTTGGGTTGATCTCTGCATCTTGTAATCGCAGATACTTCCAAATTCCTAAGTCAATTTTGTCCAAAATTAAATTTAATTGTTCCAGTCATATATTAACTTGATCATTTTGAGAAATTCCATCTGGTAGATTTCGTAATATACGAGGGTTATTCGGAACGTAAGGTCCGAATCGCCGTAGCTAATCGAATGTCGCGCGAACATTGTAACGCGCATGCGCACCGCCTCCCGGCATGCCTTGCTCGTCAAACGACGCCATTTGTATTGGTATTGTTGCAGTTTGCTGTTTGCAGTGTCAGTTCAAAAGGTTTGAAACAATTGATCAGCCAGCCGACTGTGAAATACGGCCAGTGATTCTGTTTTTGACAGCAAGGAACGTTTCAGCAGCGGAAGTTCATCGACAGATAAGTCGAGTGTATGGCCCCAATGCGATTAGTGACAGCAAAGTGCGTAAGTGGGTGAGAGCTTTCAAGGATGGACGGAAAAATGTCCATGATGAACCGCGATCAGGCCGACCATCAGTGATTACAGAAGATTTGGTCAAAGCCGTGGACGAAAAGATGCGTGAAACCCTGTGATTCACAATTTCAACTTTAGCATTGGAATTTCCGAATGTGGGTAGAACAACTTTGCACAAAATTGTCTCTGAAAATTTGTAATTTCACAAATTGTGCGCACGTTGAGTTCCCAGACTGCTTACTGAGGAACACCAAATTAAAAGAATGGTTTGTGCTCTTGATGTTTTGAACCGATATCATAAGGAAGAAGGTGATCAATTTTTAGAGAAGATTGTCACAGGGGACGAGACGTGGGTTTCTCACATGACCCCAGAGTTTAAACGTCATTCAATGGAATGGCGTCACCCGACATCACCAGTCAAAGTCAAGGCCAAGCGGACAATCTCAAGACGCAAGGTTATGGCAACCGTGTTTTTGGATAGACATGGAGTCGTGTTAGTCGAGTTGATGCAACAAGGGACAACAATCAATGCAGCCGCTTACTGCACTACCCTGACTAAACTTCGACGTGCAATACGAAATAAGCGACGTGGCCTTCTGACGTCTGGAGTTTTGTTGCTGCATGACAATGTCAGACCCCATTTTGCCATTCACACCCAAAATCTGATCAGATCTTTTGGATGGGAACAGATTGACCACACACCGTACAGTCCAGACTCGGCGCCGAGCGATTTTCACTTGTTCCGCTAAAGGCAAACGCCTTTAGGTAGACAAGCGCTTCGCCACAGATGACGAGGTGAAAGAAGCAGTTACAGACTGGTTATCCTCAAAAGCGGCATACATCTATGACTTAGGCATACAAACGTTTGTAGAAAGTTATGACAAATGTTCAAACAAATATGAAAACTATGTAGAAAAATAGAGAAACATGTAAGGAATTAAATTAAAAACGTTTTTTGAAAAAATCTGTGATGGTTTATGTTTTATAAAAACATTGGACCTTACTTTCTGAATAACCCTTGTATGTAATGATTGTCAATCAACTGGTGTACTTCGTAGAGGTGATAGAGCGGACAAACACGATAATATTGCATATATAATCTCATTTTCTAATATAGAAGCACTTACCGTCGGATTGTTTCGAAAATACCTCCAGGCAGCGCCTTTGAATAAGCAACAATGTTTACATGGCAGTCATGCTGGTTGCAGCCACTGCAGACGGTACGCGAGTAATGCAATACTTGTGAACTTTACGCACCCTGTTGAAAATTCGTTTCTCAGCTTTGGGAAAATGAGGCAGACATCGTCGCAGCATTTCGACGCTGGCAACGAACCGTGGACAACCTCGGAGATTACTTTGAAGGTTGTTAAACAGCTCTTACACGTACGATACGAACCCGTTCACATGAGTGTATACAGTTTGTACGAGAACATATCAATTAAACGGTGATTTCAAGCAGCCATGTTTGTCTTTGTTATATATATATATATATATATATATATATATATATACCATAGCAATAAAATTTAATGGTAATGAAAGAGTTTTATTACGACGTCAGTTTAAATCTACTGTGTACATTGTCAAACATAAGTACAAAATGACGATAAAATACGCCACAAACAAAAGCCATTAAAGCGACAGATGATTGTCTTTCATTGTGGTTGTTCTCTGTGCTAGTTGTTTCCTGTTCATTTTTTTGTAGATGGTTTATTGTCTGTTGTCGATGTTGTAATGACTGATATGATAGCTGTTGTTTGCTAGTTCTTTGTCGTTTCGTCTTGTGTATGTTTTCAGTGATGCATTTATCTGTATTATGTTAACAGTGGTCACAGTCTATTTATATAATTGTGGTTATAATCTACGCCTTAATCGGTATCCGAATTCCGACGCCTTGAAAACGGTTAAATACAGAATAACAAAATAACCAAGGTGAATGAATGCGATCATAACAGGAATTAACATAACATTATAAAACGTGGTGCGTTCGTCATTGCTTTTTCAATAAATCCACTTTCAAAACATAAATAATTCTCGTTTGTAAAGCAAAAAAATTAAACATCTCAAAAAAAAAAAAATATATATATATATATATATATATGCATATATAATATTATATATGCAAGTGTCACAAAAATTTAATGGTAGAAATTTATTTTCCTCATTATTTTATGTATGCGGAAAGTCTGCCACCACAAGTGTTAAGAGGATGAGTGGGAATGTGGATTTGTTTAAAAGTACACATCGGTGCCTACGACACGTTGCAAGCAATATTTCTCATTATTGTGAACTTCTGCGTCGCATTAAAGGTCAGTAAGATAACAATATTTCATAATGACAGTAAATATGTGATTTAAGTATAATTTACTAAAAAAAGTAATATGTTTAATTAACACCCCACTTACTGTTCACGCCTTTTTGCAGTCTTCATTCTTCCGAATGAATTCGCGCGTGAAACTGATGACTGAGCTAGGTAGAGTGCCTTTCACTTAGAAAAAAACGAAAAAGGAAAGGAGCGAAAAAAAAATTGGGAAAGGTTAGTGGGACGGGGATAAAAGTGTACGTGCAGGAATAATGTTATTTTAGAGGCAATAAACGAATAAAGTCATAATACTCAGTAATGGGAGTTTTCGCCAAGGCATATTCAGCCGGAAACCCTTGTAATACCGCGAAGTCTACTGGCAGTGCTCGCGACCATCTGTGATGACGTCAGCACAGCTTCACTCGATGCGATTACTCCAAGCTGGGGCGATCGCTTCTACCCCGCCTCTTTTTCCCTGTCTGCAGCTAACATTTATTGACGGGTTGACTAGCTTTCACTCCTCTTGACTAGCTTTCATTCCTCTTCTTTCTCCCCTCCGCGAACGACAAATGAGAGCAACGTCAGGGAAGTCGCACATTCCCCGAGACAAATTTGAAGTTCTCGGTTTTTTTTTCTTCTTCCCTCCCTCATCTCTTACTGCCGGGGTGCCCTCATCCCCGGGTCTCTCTCCCTTCCTGACTCCTGCCCCGTGCTTTCGTAACCCTCGGCGTGTCTTCCTGTCACTTTATGGACACCCCCTCTTCTTCCACTTGCGCCCAACCCCCTCCCCGCCAAATCTTTTCCGCCCAAACATCTCCTCGGCATCCAGCCGGAAGGATCTTTAAGCTGGCTCCATTCTGCACGCCGTGACGCCTATTGAATGGAAATAGCCGAGTGGAGGGTTCTCGTTGGGCCGGGGCGTCACCAGACTGGAAAACTCACTATCGTTCGACGTTTACACTCTCTTACGGAGTTCCTTATCCCTTCATGGCGCCCACCTTATGCTCCTTCAGGGACGCTGTTTATTCGGGAGACTTTTCCGTTCACCTCCCGGACTAAACTCCAACTCGTGCGAGTGAACAGGACTGCGTCAAGTGCAAATAAATTACTGGTACACAAATTTTCTGTTCTTACGAACCCAAGTAGCTAGAAGTGACCATTAATCCTGGCGCAGCATTTGTCATAGCTAAATTAATTGCCGATTATATTTAGGACTGTGGCAGTCATCTAAGAATACGGGAGTACAATGCGAGTACCGAAAATACATAAAGACATTTTGCTTACATAAATAATAAACAAATGGTTTGATATCTATACAAAGTGTTTTTAAACAACATGTAGAAATTCAAACCACTCCATATATGGGCTAATAAAAACAAGAAATCTTAGTAGCAAAATGTTTGGAGGATTCATCTAGTATTTAAAATTGCAACTGAAGTTAGCAAAACAGCGCCGGGAATCCGCAACTGCACGTACCTGGGTGCCCAATGTGTTGCATATCACGAAGGCGAACAGAACAGGCGCGTCATGCGCGGATCGCCTTAACATAGGCCACCATTAAAATCCTTGGAGAACCTACACCACCAATACTGCTGTTTGTATTTTGTTAGAAATGAAATGCAATCACTTGTGGCAGTCTTTACTACTCAATTCCTAATTTCCCATTGTTCACGTAGTTTGACACATGTGTACTAACTAGCAGCCATTAGCGAAGCCCACGTAACTCGAGTATATGGTGTCCTACGCGCAGGCGCTCTGCGCATGGCACGCCAGTCCCGTTCGCCTTAGTGATATGCAACATGTTGTGTACGCAGATACGTGAAGTTGCTGACTCTCAGTGCTGTTTGTTAACTTCAATTTCAATTTTTAAAATACTAGACTTATTTTCCGATCATTTTGCTACTAGGATTGCTTGTTTATATTAGCCCACAGATGCCGTAGTTTGAATTTTGACAGGTAGTTTAAAAACATCTTGTAAACTTTGCACAGACTGCAGAGGCATGACTGTATTACCAAAAGAGACGAATGTTTATTAATACTGCTGTAAACTACAGAGGAACAAAATAAATGATACTAATTTATAGGTAACCAAACCGTAAATTCATGTGATGTTAAACTATTTTTTTAATGTCATGGACGTCATTTTACCTCCCACGTGAATCTACCTACATGGCGAAATGCAGCTGGACTTGTGCGAATGCGCGCGTGTAAGATTCGTGTTTATAAATATAAATCGCTCAAAACCAACTCTTCCGGCGTGCAGTTAATGAGTTATTTTAATCCGTATTCGCATACATACAGCATGATTCACAGCACCCGTATCACCCCCTTTTTCTCGGTAATAACACGACACCGGGGGTTCGCGAAAAAAAAAGTGTGATAACTATACCCTATATGAAGCATCGATTGGTAGTAATCCCATACCCCCGAACATACCGGGGGTAGGGGTATGGGGTGTGAACTTTGAAATTGTAAATGGGAATGTGGGTCGTATAAGGTATCGTTGGATATATCGTATAAAAGAAAACAACATTTACTAAGATATCTTTGTTCTGAAGTGCATAGTTTACGCACAATAAAAAAACAACTAAGCATATGGTTTGTGACGTGCATAGTTTACGCACAACGACAATTGATCGCGAGCGTGGCTTTCTTAGTACAATCACATGGAAATCAACGAAACATGTCGTTTTTCTGGAGTGCATACCAAGTTTACGTACGATCAAAAGGACGTCGGATGTACTGTAAATACCGGTATGGTGTGAGAGAACTGCCGTGAACTGGCAACTGGGAACACTCACTCGCACACATCACCCTTCATAAGTGTTCTAAATGTCGACCATCATGCATCAGACACGACTCTGCTCTCCGTCTTACATTCGCGGATGCTCGGGGGAGCTCAGCATTGATAAGAGATCCAAATACTGATCTGATTCTGTCATTCATGCGATGTAAAACGAATGACTGTCTGGATGAACGAACGTTCGATTGTCAGTTAACGTGCATGCAAAACCTGCAGTTCGTGTAAGTAGTAGATGGCTTATCTTCTTGCTGCTTAGTGCTGCCTTATTCTTCGCGTTTGTTCGGAATCAGTATAATAATAACAGTTAAGTTTATCCCATTATCATTGGTTTTGCGTGACTATGCACGTCAGGTTCACATTGTGCGTCATTACGGTATTGCCGGTTGGAGTGTGAGACTCGCTTTTATACTATCAGTGACCTGTGTGCCTTATTGCATGGACTCGTGCAGTAGATATTAGACTGTTTCCGAGCAATAGCGGAGAATAATGCAGCACTATGCAGCAAGCAGATAAGCAATCTACCACTTACGAGAACTGCAGGCTTCGCATACAAGTTAACTGACAATCGAAAGGTCGTTCATTCATATAGTCATTCGTTTTACATTGTAACCATTAATCGTGTATGTTGTTTCAGTGTCAGACATTGTCTGCCTGTGGTGTTGCTTTCTGAATAGAATGCCGTTTACAAACGAAGAACCATTTGACATGCTGTTGATACTATGGGAATGTCATCGGAACTACAGAGCTGCTGCCCGTTTGTACGCAGAGAGATAGATTCCCACAGCGCCTCCATCTCTCGTACAATGTCTCCCAGCGTCTCTTGCATGTTGCATGCGCACAACCGGACTACTGCAACCAACACGCAACAAACGTCGTCGCATCAGACGACCTGTGAGAGACGAGAGGGCTGTTGATGTACTTGCTGCCATGGTAGTTAATCTTCATGATTATACACGGAGGATTGCCCGCGACTCAGGATTGTCTCAAAATACAGTGTGGAGAATTCACAATGATAATCGTTTACATCAGTACCATGTACAGCTGCACCAAGAATGTGGGAATAATGACTTTCCTAAGCGCATTGATTTCTGCAACTGGTACCTGAGCAAGGGCCGTGCTTTCCAACGCAGCATTTTGTGGACTGATGAGGTCACATTCTAGAGTAATGGTGATGGTAACGTATATAATGCCCATTACTGGTCTCCAGTCAACCCACATCGGCTCCGTCAAGTGGATAACCAGCATGTATGGAGCCTTGATACTTGGTGTGGCCTTCTCGGACATCGTGTCATAGAACCATATTTTTTTGAAGCGCATGCAGACTTCCTAGAGAAAATTTTGTATCAGCTGATCGACGATGTCCCTCTCGCTCTGAGATTAATACCGTGTCTTCGACGGGATGGCTGTCCTGCTCACTTCTCACGCAGAGCTCGGCTAGTTGCTGACATGTAGACGGTAGATTGGAGGAATGGGTCCTGTAGATTGGCCATCACGTTCTCAATACGTGTCCCCAAATGAATTATTTTTGTAAGAGAGATTTAATAACATCGTCTACGGCGTACGTCCAACAACGGGGGAAGACATGAAAGACAGAATTGGACACGCATGTGGATCTCTCAGCTGTGCTGAGGTCCGTCGAGCAATCGCGAACGTAAGTAAGAGAGCAGAGTCGCGTCTGATACAGAATGGCCGACATTTAGAACACTTATGAAGGGTGATGTGTGCGAATGAGTGTTCCCAGTTCCCATTTCACAGTAGCTCTCTCGCACCACACCAGTATTTACAGTACACCCGATGTCCTTTTGATTGTACGTAAACTAGGTATGCACGCCAGAAAAAACAACATGTTTCATTGATTTCCTTTTTATTGTAGTAAGAATAAGATGGTTTTCGTTCACTTTCATTGTGCGTAAACTATACACGTCACAAACCATATGCTTAGTTGTTTTTTTATTGTGCGTAAACTATGCACTTCAGAACAAAGATGTCTTAGTAAATGTTGTTTTCTTTTATACGATCTATCCAACGATACCTTATACGACCCACATTCCCATTTACAATTTCAAAGCTCACCCTCCGTACCCTACCTCCGGTATATTCGGGGGGATGGAATTATACTAACAATCAATAATTCATATCGGGTATAATTATCAAATTTTTTCGAGAAACCCCGGTTTCGTGTTGTTTCCGAGAAAAAGGGGTGATACGGGTTCTGTGAATCACTCTGTATATATATATATAGTTAAAATAACGTACAGGTATTGGAAATCTATCATAATGGATCTATGTTACCAAGTGAGCAGAATTGTAAGGAAAAAATTTTCACTGCATTTATAAACATGTTAATAAATAATGTGTTTTCCTTACTTTAAACACAAATCATTCTTAAAAGTGATGACGCTTTGACTGCCCAAAGGTTAGGAGACACCCTGAACCCCAAACCGCTCACTGCTGTTGGGCGGATGAATCTTACGTGATTTTCCGTTAACTTCCACGGTACATAAGAAAACCGCCCCCAGAAATAATATGAAAAATTTCAATAGTTGGTACCGAGCGAGCGAGTATTAACCCACTGGACTCACATTCGGGAGGATCCAGGTTTGATTCCCGGTCCGGCAATCCTTACTTCGATCTAGCAGAGAACGTAAGTTGGTCCACTTGTGCAAATTTGCTTACATACATGGAACTCACAAACTAGTTTCCATAATCAGTCAACCTCTGGAATGCACCCGCAGATGCTTGTGGCCCACATGATGCCCCTGGCAGCTGGCCACATCTGGGCCACTTTTCAGATAACGTCCATGTAACAAAATACAATCTACCAATAAGCGGCCCTCTTCTGCGTAACCAACTGTACCCCAAACATGCCAGCACCATCAGTGATTTCTTTGGTAGAACATGGAATCGAACTTACAGCCATTTTTATATAAAGTTGACTTTATTGACATATTGACCGATACATTTTGCCGTTGGACATAGCATATAAGTTGCATTATTAGCTTCACAATACAGGATGATTCTAAAATCATGGGACAAACATTGAGGGGTGGTAGAGCTCACTAAAACAAACAATTATTGTACAGGAATATATGGGCTGAAGTGACGCGTTGAGGCACAAACACAAAAATAACACATGAAATGTAACACATTGTTTATTTACAACGTCGCCGCTAAATGCCTTTTTACAGCGATGTTTATAATAATCGCTCAAAATTGCTACCACCAACAGTAATGTAATCTTGGTAGCGTCGGTGGAGTGATTGCAGAACAGATTTAAATACGCCGGGTATTTCACGCACGCGTGCAGCCACACAGGATAGTCGAGCGACGAGGTCTTCAGTAGAATCAACTGGAGTCTCGTAAATGAGGGCTTTCAAATGCCCCAATAGGAAAAAATCGAGACTCGATAAATCTGGCGATCGTGGTGGCCATCGGACTGGCCCACCACGCCCTCAACGCTTCAATGCGTCACTCCCGCCCATATGTTCCTATACAATAAATGTTTGTTTTAGTGAGCTCTACCACCCCTCAATGTTTGTCCCATGATTTTAGAATCATCCTGTATACATTATGTTAGTATTGCAAGTCAAAACTGGGATTTCTGTGTTTTGTTTAAAATACTAGTATTTTAGTTTCAGGTTACTTTGAGGTGGTAATAAACTAGTCGATAAGGTTTCTTCATTAAGAAGCAACAGTTGGCATACCACAATTATGTTATTATATAGTTTTTATGTCCGTAACAGTAAGCAACCGTTGGCATGCCATATGTGGCCCATTACCATGCCACTAATACATCCGTGGCAGTAAGTAACAGTTGGCATGCCATGAGTGGCCCACATGTTTGCTGCTTGTATGTCCTCAGCAGTAAACAACACTTGGCCTGCCATAAATGGCCCATTAGCTTGCTGCTAATATTTTCCCATCAGTAAGTAACAGATGGTCTATCGTAAATGGCCCATAAACGTGCTGCTAATAGTTTCCCAGTAGTAAGTAACAGTTAGTATTTCGTTTATCGTCTACTTGCGAGGCTTCTATTGAAATCTAACAAGCATTGTGAGAGCATAGGCCCATACGATTATTAAATAAAACAGATATTGTCATTTTTACCTGATTTTTAACCATATAAGAAATTATGTGAGTCATAGATGCGAAAGTTTTCCACCCCTTCCAACAGCTGGCCAACTGTTAGCTGCTTGTTGTTTGCTGCTTGGGCGGTTTCTCGTCGTTCTCCGAAATCACTCCAGACGAATTCTTGTATGATTCCTTGCTACAGGCCATGGCCGATTCCTTTCCCATTCCTGTGTCCTCCAGATTTTCGCACTTGGGAATCGTGCTGGACGACGGCGTTGGTCGGCGGGTTTTCTCAGGGATCTCCCGTTTCCCCCGCTCTTGCATTTCAGCACCGTTTTATTCTTGCCTCAATTCACCCTCATCGGCTCTCAAGACCTCGATGTTAAGAGCCGCCCAAATCTCTCCACTCTACTGACCTAGCTGCAAACGAGACGTTAAGCCCTATCCTTCCAGGAGCCAGTACGAAAATGTGGCACAAATCCCCCGTAAGTGTGCAAGGGAGAACACCTATAACCACTAATCCACGGAGGCAGTTGTTTCTAAGGACGTTGAACACAAAAAAAATTAATAGTTATTTTATATTTGTACCACATCCTGATCAACTTGTAGAGATTATCTGTGAAGAATTTTTCCTCTAGTAAATTTTTTTCAGATCGCGTGACTTCTGCGAAATGACATGCCAACGTAAAAAATTTTACGTTTTTACAATTGACGAATAAAATAAACCAAACAATCCGCAGAAAATTTAATAGAGGCAACTGGAAGGTATTGTCTCAACTCATTTTAAGGTATGCTAAGCAAAAGATATTTTACAAAAATTCAGGGGCAATCACAAAATTGTTTTCATTTTAGGCTTTTTTTTATGCAAAAATATTGTATTGTTTGATTTTGTAGACGTCTTGAAGTAACTCTTGGCATCTTCTTTCAGTGTGAATTATCTCATTTCTGTACGTAAGTTGGTTTTCATTATTTGTACATTTATAAAACAGTAAAATTGTGATTTTGACTTATATTTATGCAAAAACTGCTTGCTAATTTTTTTGCCAGGGAAGAGCAATCACTGATACTGTATATAAGTTGAAACGTATGTGGTATAAATATGAAATAATTTCTTTCGTGGCCAGCTCCTTTAAAACGTATACCTGCATAACACATAGTAAACACGTATTAAAAATTGTATTCAATGAAAAAAAACATTCGGAGTAACATTCCGCTATATTTTTTTTACTCAGCTGAGAAACAAAAATATTATCAAGTGGTCAAATTTCAATACCCGTGTGAGTGTGAAGTGACCCGGCACATTTATGTGATTGTAAGTTTTAATTTTCTAAGCCCTTTTAAGTGTTGCCGTATGAGGAATATATCATAAGTAAACGTCTTGACTTTCAATTACAGCTCAGTTTTCCTTCCGAACTAAGTTCTCCATTCAAATGCAGAGGTTATGTTCTGGTAAGAAAAGGCGATTTGTAGCCTCCCGCGTGGATCTGCAGAGAGGAGTTTTATCTGCCAATCCAGTCAGCTATGTATCAGTGTAGTCACTAAAACAACATTACTTTATTTCACTGCGAAAGGTATGTACCTCGCTGTCTGATTCAATAATTTATCAAGTCACTAAAATACGTATCTTCTACTGAGATTTTTACGGAGATTATTTCTAAATCTGTTCCGAAAATAAATTACTTTTCCAAGATTGTTTACTTTACTGTTGGTTCTTACGGACGTAGCGACTTCGCCGGCGAGTGCTGAAATTTTCGTCTTCAGCTGAAAATGTCTGATGGATTATGGAAGAGCAAGTTCACAGAAGTTTACATTAATATTTATAGCAACTTAACATTTTGTTAACAGTCTCCACTTTGAATTATTATCTATTCAGGGGCATTTTCAGTATCAAAAAGATTCACAAACTAGGGACCTATATTCCTTTCGGAGCGTACATATCGTACGCAGTTTTAAATTGCACTTTTTTTTTTTCTAAAACTTATGTGCACTACTTCCCTTCTGGGCAGTTTTGAAGAGGAATTCAGTGTAGTCATTGTGCCACAATGGAACGAATCAAGTGAAGCTCACAATGGAAAATTGTATTAACAATATGAACTGAGGATATGTAATATTCAACAAGTAGCAGGGCCATCTCCCTTTCTTGCAACATTCAGCTGTATTGACGCCAGAATACCAGTACAACTCCCCATCTAAGTCATTCACTCTTCTATTATCAATCCGGAACAGACTACTTATATCTGCAGAAAACAAATACTAAGAAAAATTTTACTAAGCGGTAAGCGGTGTAGTACCTATTTTTTATTTTCGTTATTGTAATCCGGATGACTTTATCAAGCTGTAAGAGGCTCCCAGTAAAATCCCTTTGAAAAATAATAATAATAATGATTTTGGGTGGCATCTGTGGCCAAGACTGCAGAGGCATCGTTGTCGAATGTTGAGTATCAGGTTAGAATACGGAACAATCAATGATTGTGCAATTTCAAGGTGCAAGTCTTTTTAAGTCAATTTAGTTTGTCAAGGGCCACCGCACCCAAATTGGTTTTCCGCGTAAAAGTGACGACGTTACTATGCTCAGCGAAGTGAAATACGTAAACGCGTAATTCAATACACAGCAGCCTCACTGCACTGTGTGTATTTCAACCTGTTACTTTAGTTTAAGTAAACTGTTGGCACGTGCGATCCTCGTGGCATTCTCGTTTATCAAGTCCTACTCGCACGCCTTACAGTATCAACTCGAATCAGCGGGAAACCACTGATTCGCAGTGAAATTCAACTACTCTAATCAGTGAAAATGACTCCACTTGGAATAAGTGGAAAACCACTAATTGTTTCAGTGGAAAAAAAATTCACTGATTAAATTAGTAACGTAAAACAATTTCACGGATTGAATAAGTGACCGCCGACTGCAGTGGCGAATTAAATATTGTTTTTATTGAATTTAGCCATATAATTACGTGAAATAAACAAATTTGCGATAGTTTACTATTTATATGGCGCAATTTGCCGTAACTTAAAAACGTTAAGACACTTTCGGAAGTGGCCGGGAATTGAACTCCCACACCCTTGCCACTTTAATTTCAAACCGTTACCTCACCACCTGCACTATTAAATAAAGATAGAAATTAAGAGGAAAATATGTACCTTATACTTCTTATCAAAATTGTGAAGATTTAAATAGTATGTCCTTATTGCTTGTTACTGTTTTAATTGGTACAGTTATAATTGTTAAAACTAATAGTATTTATGAGTACGATCTCTTCACCACATTATATGCAGTTTAAACCTTCAAACAGAGCGCTGTGATGATTGCATGAAAATTAAATGAAAGACTTTAAAACGGAATGAAAGGCTGATGTTCATATAACCTAGCAAAATGGTGTTTTGAAAGACGAAACACATTTTATAAAGTATTTTATATTGGTTTTATTAGTTTATTCGTTGTTATTTCACTTGATACACGTTGTTTAGTGGTCATTTTAAACTTTACTTGACGGCCATTTTTACACGCTGTTTAACTGATCCATAAGTCAAAAAACAAACCACTGAAAAACAGTGAATAAAATTACTGATGAATCACTGGAAAATATCACTGAATAAATAAGTGAAAGAAATCTGGCATTTTTTCACTAAATCATCAGTTAAATTAACCGAAGTGACTGTTGAATTACTCAGGTACCCTTGACTAGTTGAAGTAGTGAAATTCTCAATGATTCAGATTTAGCGTGTAAAATTATAGCTAAAATACTCTGTCTGAAGTCTACTTAAAAACCGTCACTTACATTTTAGTTCCCATCCTATTCAGGAATATTAAGTCGGTTTCTCAATCTCTTCGTAATGTAGGCCTACGTTTTCTGTTGACAGATATTCAAACAAAATCGTACACAATTTTACCAAACGAGATGATTATGTTGTGTTTTGTTTTTGTAGGCTTTGTGTTAAACATGGCACAATTTTGAAACACTGGCCAAAGAAAATGGAATTTCTTGTTTTGATAACTCTACTTTAATAGTGTTACAATTTTCTCAAATAAGTGAGCTAAACCAAGTTCGTTAAGGGATGGAGGTCCTAATTAAATAAAAGAGTTCATTAAAATGTCCTAATTTATTTACAATAATCACAAAGAAAGTACCCTCGGCTCAATATCTCACAATAAATTGATATCTCTCGCTATTTACAATTAATGGATTCAATCAGTGCAATTTACAATTATCTCAAAGATAGTGATGAAATTAAGTAACTTGAATCAGTCATAATACACAGTGCATCAAAACCTAATGAATTACTTTGTAAATTATTTGACAAAAGTCCTTATCACATATTCATACAGCCCCACCTCAGTTTAGTCCATGTCCAATAGTCCACAATGTTCTAAGAGTTCTCCGAGCGCCATCATGCACAGTAGTCTTCACTCGTCGGGTTTCACGCCCTCTCGTCCGTTCACACCACAAACACCTCGTCCGCCGTCGCCTCGTAATTTCCCGTCATCGTCCGTTCCTTGCACCGTTGTCTCGGTTACCGCTCTCAGCAAGAGACATATACCAACAGACTGCCGACCCTTGGACCGCTGCGATATTTATAGGGTCGTAAGCCACCGCCCAGAAATTTCTCTAAATACCGCGTTGCACCGAGAGTCCTGGTTACCAGAATATTCTTGCGCATCCTCTAAACTCGTCGAACTCGTCGGCTTTTCCAGAGAGGGGAGGGGGCTGTGACGCCAGCCAGGTCGCCGCTGTCAATCATTCCTATGGCTGCCGGGTTAGNCCCCTCCCAGGCGGAAGGTCGAGGTGGGTAACCGCCTTTCCCCCCAGAGCTGGACCGCGTATAGGGCGAGCGTCTGGTGCGAACGTCAGGGCGTAACAATAGATTTAGGTGAAATAATAAATGTTTATTAAATCGGACATTCTGGCTGGTTGAGAGTTCATACGTGCGTAGACAGGAGTTGAAAGATTGAGCTGCTCTGCCTCTCTTAACTACGTACGTTGCCTACGTAAGCTAAGTGTAAATGTGAATGGCTGCCTGCATAATACAGTGTTCACCTTTTATTGGTACGTACGTGCGTACACTACTTGAAGGTTGTGAGTCAATATTTATTATTTGGAGTTATTTACTGAGCGTATTATCCGATCGATTGTATCTAGAACCGCGCTATTAGTTTGTAGACTTTACTTTGCTACTTGGAGATACCGCAGCGCTAAACTTCCACACGTCTGCAGCCTAACTCCTGAACCCCTTCATTAAAGAGAATTTGTGGCGTGCCAGTCTCGCAGCAACCATTATCTTAAGCCCCTGTCAAAATGTCAAATTTTTGCCTTCAAATATATTTGAGAATAAAATTTTAAGATGAAATTGAACCATCAAAATTTTCCTTCCATCAAATTCGATCAATAATCTTAATTGTGTGTGAAAATGTGTCACACTATAAAATTATTTTGCTAAATGGATCTTATCTAAATGTTTTATTTAAAATTATTTTCAAACTCAGATACTGTTGTTGTGTTTCCATGTAGTCCATTACAGTTCTAAATTCAAATGTTATTTATCACAGATGTTTCCTGTATCATGACATTCAATGCCTCTGAGTTCTTAATATTATGTACAATATTCACTTAAAATATCATTCATGTCCAGACAGCTTCTACACAAATTAATTATCTTCATGACGTATTTCGTTTCCTGGGATTGTTCGTTATTTTAAAGTTTCGTGACGTCCATATTTGTCGTGCACGATTCTGATTGACCGAGCCCGGCAAGCATCAAAAGAAATTTTAGAACCGGCCCGATCTTCAGATGTTGGTCGGGAACTGAAACCATCCAAGTTTTTTTCAGACAAATGTGGCGGCGTTCATGACGTTTCGATGACGTCAGAATTGTCCAACTTTATTTCACCAAACTTATTGGAAGCAATTAGACGGAAAAATTTTGGCAGTGTGACAAGGGCTTTAGGTCCAATAATGAACAATTTTTCTTTGGTAGAATAACTATTAAAACGGCATGGCTTGCCCTTGTGTCTAGGACATTGTTTACATAAACACGAGCTTTGGAACGTCAGTATTGTTTAATACCCTACTTCCACGCGGGTGTCTAATCACTCGTATTAAAATTTTTGCACTAACGGAGTAAGCGTGGTGAAGGGGGTGGGCGGTAAAATGTGAACCCCGAGAACAAGCAGGGCAAATTTCAATGCTTTGACAAACAGATGAAAGAGGATTTGTAACTGACTCCGTTTTAATGTCACCTCCTACCTCTATGTACAATCTATTATATTAACAATGGAAAATAAATATTAACATCAGTTTCTATCTACGCCGTTCTCGCTTGTTTAGTAAATAACATAAAATGTATGGTGTTATGTAAATTAAAATAATAAAATACGTTTTGAAGATTTAAAATAATGCTTTTTCGTTATCCATAACAAGAACGAAGGTCGCAGTGAAATAGGAAGAACGTGCGTCCTTTCCTAGAAACGTCTTAAGGTCCTTATGTTATCTGGAGGCGTTTGATGTGCAGGATAAGTACATGGCTGATTCAGTACTTTTGAAATCAACCTTTTAAAATGTCACTGCCTCTTTGTAACGTCGATAATTTAGGCAACATACAGGATTTTAATGATATGTTTGTTTATGTGATTTCAAGGCATACTTTTGTTTTCACAAATGTTTTTTAATTAACTCAGTAAATATTTTATTTTTTATGTTAATTAAATTTTCAATATATATTTTTCAGATATATTTAACTTTACCACATATTTATAAGTATTTCCTGTTAGAATGGTGTTTGGTTTAACAGACCTTGGTTACTTAGCAATTGTTGATCCGTTGTCATAGCAACTAAGTGGCGTGATAAGTAAGTTTTTCTTCTAGCGCTCTCGGCATTTATTTCGCTTTTTTTACGTCGTCGTAAGTTAATTTTTTTTAACCATCTTAGGTTTTCGATGGCAGGACGCTGACCCACGTGGGTTCAACCAGAAGGTTTTTTAAATGATATTTTAGGTAAATTTTCCCGAGGGTTCGCCTGTAAACAAGCCGTCTCGACGGAGCCGAAGACGCGTTTATTTAGCGAGAAGCAGGCCTATGCGGTCGCCGCCCCAGTAGTTTTCACAGCAAGCCGAACTACCACGTTGCGATAAAGTGCTGGGTCCGTATGTGTAGCTACTAAGGGTCCAAGGGCCTATTCAAGGGAAGAAATCAATTCGATGTCCTGCAGCATCGAGGGGAATACGTCTGCCAAAAACCAGATCAACGAGACCTTCTAGAACTTCCAAACCTCGATATGTTATTTGTTTATTCATCTAAGTCATCGATTATTTTTTACTAAGCAGAGACGCCATTTAAATTTTATCGTGAATTTTGAAATGCCATATTGGATTTGAATTGAACTGATTCCTGCAAGTCTTTAACCACAGATACCCTGGCATGAATTTCATGCAATGCCCTGAGCTATTTTTGAGAAGAGAGAGTATAAAATCATTATTGAAGTTTTAATTTATTAGTTCCAGGCCTAAAGTTAACTAATTATTCCGTTCACGAGAAGGGCAAGTGTACCTGAGGCCACTAACAATATAGGTACTATTACGCATTTATTGGAACCCAATTTTTTCTCAGAAATAGTTATACATTTTCATTTTAAATTTTTTCATTATTTTTAAATTTTCTGTTGGCAATATTTTAAATTAAATATTACATTTTTCTGAAACGTTTTAGTTGTGTTATGTTTTCAGTATATTGTTGGCTTTTTCCTAGTGATATCCCTGTCTGTAGTTATTAAGTTGTGTAGTGCTGTGTGTGTGTGAATGTGTGTGTTACACTGCCATACTGTCACGCATCATCCCTCATTACTCTTAACCTTACACCTACTTGAAAATAGTGCAGACCCCCACATCGCCAATACTGCTGTTTGTTTGTGTGTTGGAAATAAAAGGCAATCGCTTCCGGAAGCCTTTACTACTCAATTGCTAACCCCCCATTGTTCACGTAGTTTGACACACGTGCACTAACAAGCAACCACTAGCGGCGCCCACGTACCTCGAGTTTGTGGTGTCGTATCTGCAGGCGCTCTCCGCATGGCGCGCCAGTTCCGTTCGCCTTCGTGATATGCAACTTGCTGTGCACGCAGGTACGTGAAGTTGCGGACTCCCGGCGCTGTTTTCCTAACTTCCGCTTCAATTATAAAATACTATATGAATTTACCTAACATTTTGCTACTAGGATTTCTTGTTTATGCGAGTCCATAGATGCCGTGGTTTTAAATACATGTTGTTTAAAAACACCTTGTATAAGAAAATAGTTATGCTAGCGCTTAATGTTACTGGCAAAAGCTAGGACACAATACAGTCTCTTCAAATAATAAGGCGTACCCCATGTAAGGGACTTCCCTTATTGATTTATGATGTATATACTCAGTGCAGTTAAGACCATTAATAGGCTGTATCACCCATTATACATAAACTATTCGTTTTAGAGTCATAACAGACGAGTCAGGGTCATTACTGAAAATGTTTCATTATACAAGCATTACATTTCATGTTAATGTGCAAGTTTTTGTATCTGATTCTTAATGTGTTCCCTGTTTGTAATTAAAAGGTGAGAATTAATTAATATATAACATTTTGTATTAAGTTATCTATTGCATAAATGTGCGTTAGTAGTTCGTTATTATGTATGCAATGATGCGCAAAGTAATTAACTGAGTTTCTATTGTCGCATTTTTTAAATAAATCCTCTTAAATTTGAATCAGGTTGGAATTAATAAAAATATTCAATATTGTGGGTGAGCCGGTCTCGTAAGGAGATCACCTACCTGGAGCTATTATACGCGTTTGAGGCTGAGAAGCGGGAGAGTGATAAGGGCTACACTGCTACGCACTTTGAGTGCGCCATCGCCACTACGCGCACGGCTCTGAATCGGCGTGCAGTGTTCTCATCGTGCTGCCTATGTCTATGGGACTATAAGAAGTGGCAACCCGATAATTTTATTGGTGGAACGTCTGTGGCAAGGCCCGACACATGGGTATCTGACACGCATGTTTTGAGATGCAGCAGTTCGAAAAAGCAGTTTTCAGCTCAGCTCGGGTGTTCTGTAATTGTGTTTTGTAATTATCGTGACGTCTCGAAAACAGTCAAGAAGCCTCGTCTGAAGTGTGTGTGTTCTTTTCGTAAATCAACACGCGGGACGCATGTTGAATATTTT
The DNA here is from genome assembly GCA_002778355.1 of Clitarchus hookeri. Taxonomy (NCBI): domain Eukaryota; kingdom Metazoa; phylum Arthropoda; class Insecta; order Phasmatodea; family Phasmatidae; genus Clitarchus; species Clitarchus hookeri. Next base: position 58,287 of record NQII01000297.1, on the reverse strand, counting down.
CTTAGGAAAACAAGTATTTCAAACACTCTGCAGTGCAGTTCAAGCGCGATGTTGGCCAGCCCCTTGAAAACTGCTTCCTCCGCAACGTGCCATGCACTGAACACTCGTGTCTAAAAGGGTTCGTCAACTTAGTCTCCTTGAACGGGCCGGTTTCCTCTCTAAATAAACGAGCAGCATGCCATTGACGTGCGTAACTATCCCTGCGAAGAATCCAACACATTCACTGGAACATTGTCACCTGCATCCTTTAGCATGCTCGACCAATGAGCAGAAGCACCCGCAATTGAAACGGCATGCTGCCGCGTTTATTAACATATTTCACGGGTAGCCGTAAAAAGAAGAAAAAAAATCCTTTTTCACGAATGCGAATGTTACACATTAAGTAAAAAAAAAATATAGGAAAGCACAACCTGGGACCATTGATTCATTCGGCACGATAAATCTCGCAATGAACGAATCCCACGTAAGCCTACCGGGAATTTATTTCGCCTTGCATATGAGCAACAAGCAGGCCGATGTTTCGCGCCAATATTTCACCGGCGCTTAGCGACGTGCGGAAGACAAAACAAACAAAAAGTGGGTAGAGGGGGGAAAGAGAGAGACAGGGAGAGAGAGAGTTAAGAATGTGTGAAAAGGAGGCGACGGAAGGAACGACGCAGGGGAGGTGCGGATATATCTACTAGTTTATAGTCGCACCTTTAAAACTGCGTGTCGCCCACACGTGCGCAAGGGAGGAGTGGTAAGGCAACCCCCCACCCCGTTTTCCCCTTATACCAACAGTGCGTTTCCCAGATATGGCATTTTAAAAGTCGTGATAAATACAGTTGGAAGTGCAGCGGCGGAAAGGGGGTGCGAACACACCCATAATGCCACAGAGGAAACTGACGAGGGTGCGCAAGAGGGGAAAAGGGTACGGGTTAGATAGAGTTACTGGCGCGCAGTAGATGACACGGCAGAGACTCTATATCCAAGCAACCTTTCGGGAGTCGTTCCCAGCAGGCGTCACCCACGAAGAAACGTGGAAGATGGCATGGTTGATGCAGGAGGGGCGAGAAGGAGAAGGGGTAGCTTCCCCTCTCTTCCATCCTTTCCGGCTCCGACTGGGAAGGTGGGAGGGGGATAAAGAGACGCCGCCTTGGAGTTACGATCGCAATAGCGCTCGCGGGCGTCTTACCTCCCCAGCTTCCGGCGACGTGAAGGGAAGTCGCCGCGACGCTCTGCAGAGCTGCCAACCTGGCGATCTCACCATATCTGGTGATTTCCAGAAGATGGCCAAATTCCACATTTGCGGCAGGTCTAAAATTGAGTAATTTCTATAAAAAAAAACTTGCTGGCAGATCTGGTGAGTCGTAGGACAAATTGAAGATTTTTCCTGTCATCAAATTATTGTACTATTGTGTTTTCAGGATTTTTTATTTCCCCATGGGAATTATGTACACCCGGTAAGGTACATGGTAATATCTTGAGATGCATATTGCATATTTTATTACGTGATTTTCTGGGTATAGGTAGTGGTGTGGGCTGTTTTTTGCGGGAATAGCGATACTGTTTGGCCCCGTTGTATGCGAAGTTTTGGGAACCTCTACACTGAAAAAGTACTTTGAATTTTACATTTATACCGCCTGAGAATACTTTGCGTTTGTACGCACGTATAAAAAATACGTTATTAAAGTATTTCACATGGGATTTGTTTTGGTTTTTTAACTTCTAGCTATCTCGATTTCTGGCAGTGATGTTTTGTATCTATGGCGGTAAGGTACTGTAACGAGCAACAATAAATCATATTTCAAGTTACGAAAACAATTATTTTACATATTCCGTCTGAATTTATATGAAATATGCTAAGATAACAATCTGGTAATTATCTGGTGATGTTTGTATATTGAATAAGACGTGTTCTCGAAAAGGTTGGCATATCTGACGCTCTGTTGCGAGAGGAGTTTCAAGGGAGCGATGACTGTGCTTCTCTCGGATATATTTGAAGCGTTTTTCTGGCGACGCATGGCTCGGATATGACCAAGGTTCTGCCCGGATGTCGACTTGGACGCTCGCTGCGGACCTGGTGCAAACATCCTGCGATGGCTTACATTGCCCTCTGTTGTACTAAAATATGGAGGGACGAAACTAAGGCCCGACAAACTCAAGTGAAACACCGGGAAGTGTGTAAAACTCAAGCTAGATAGAGCTCCTCCCCTTACCCTCGCTCACCCTAATCGACGCAGCAGCTTGAAGTTCGTGCGGACAGGTCGGACGAAACATGTACAGGCAGGTCACACGCAAACTGAAGACGTTTCTACCTACCTGTCGTCAGTAACAGTAGATATATAGTCTGTTGACAGTTACTTCCAACTTACCTGAAGCCCTGGTAAAGTTCTACTTCCAGGAAATTCCTCCGCCTCATGTTAACAAAGCCTAGCCGAGTCTAGAAAATTACACAAAACAGACAACGCACTGCATGTGCATTCGTGCGCAGTCAAATTTAATAGTATTTTTCATAACAACTATAGGTATTACCAACGCACCAATTTTCTCATTGTTCGTATTCATATTCATGTAATTGAGATATTATAACTCATAAATAACGTGTAAGTAATTTTTTTTTATAACAAAAATAAGATATTTTAATTTTAACACAAGTATAAAACGCTTGTGTTACATTGCATATTTAGGAAACAACCAAACACGTCATATATTTAAAAGGTTTGANATATTTTAATTTTAACACAAGTATAAAACGCTTGTGTTACATTGCATATTTAGGAAACAACCAAACACGTCATATATATAATGATTTTTAAAAGGTTTGATTTTTTTTTAATGTGGACATACTGCGAATAGACTATAACATGAACATCGAAACGACACATAACAACACATTTACCANATTTTTTTTAATGTGGACATACTGCGAATAGACTATAACATGAACATCGAAACGACACATAACAACACATTTACCAGCGGAACTGAAGAAATTTTGTGAAGTATAAGGAGATACGTTAGAATTCTTCTTGGGCTTGCCGGGGCCACGGTGGCTGAGCGGTTAGACTGCTTGGCTCTCACCAAGGCGAACCGGGTCACTCCCGGATCTTCGTAAGTGGGAATCATGTCGGACGATGCTGCTGGTTGGCGGGTTTTCTCGAGGATCTCCCATTTTCCCCGCACTTGCATTCTGGCGCTGCTCCGTTCTCACCTCATTTTACCATCATCGACTCTCAATACTTCATTAACAGCCGCATTTATCTCTCAACACAATTCTTGTGTTTGCCGGTGGGAGGAATACATGTATGTTGTGAAAAAGACTGCCCTTTTCAACTCTCCTTCCCTCCGTCCACGCCCTTTGCTGGGGTGTCAGGCTGAAAGACTCCAGCGTCCAATCGCGATGACTTCAGATCGTTTTTAGAGTCGTGCACCAAGCCCTGAGATCGCATAGAAAAAACCCTAGCCCCACCGATAATCAAACGTCTGGATTTGGCCCGACAATTAGGTACCTTTCTGTATCGCCCATCTGGATCGTCGCACGATTGCAGGTGTAACGACCCGTAATAAATACACATGGGTATGGCAAAGTGCCTGCTACCGGAGTGATAGCACTAGGCTGGTCACGATATCGTGAACAATTGGAGAAAACACACCTCCCTGTCATTGGCAACATTCTTCCACCTGAGAAAGCCCTAGATGAATTTCGCCCAGGATCGAACCCGACTTGAGGAGACGAGGCGTAAAATATAGCCAACAAAAGTACCATTGAAACGATTATGTAAATAATACTAATAAAACTGCAGAAGTACGCAGCTTCCGACAGGATCCAATACTGAGTTCTAGATACGGGCGTTAGTTCAAATAGTTGGGTGTGATGTGACTATACAATATAAGATTCTCGTTCAAGCCAATGGCCGGATCCCGTGTTACACAATCAAAATTTTTCCCTTCAAATATAACTTACCTAAAATTTGAGGACGAAATACGGCCATAAAATTTTTCCATCGAACAAATATGGTTAGTTATTCTAGAATATATATTTTAATGTGTCACCTTCTAAATTACTTTTTTTTATGTATACAAAATTCTGTAAACGGTAAGCAGCTGTTGTGTTACAATGCAGCTCAATACAGGAAGTAATGTTGCGATTTATTTTCAATTTCAAACTGAATTTCCATTTTATTTCGAGCAGCAATCATGTCCAAATATAAAAGATCAATTAAATATTTCCAGTCTGGTTTCGTTTCTAGTTATTGTTCACCATTTTTAAGTTTTTCGGAGTCTGAAATGATATTTCTTGTAGTGCACTATTCTAATTGGCTGAACTCGCGAAGCGTCTAAGATATTTTAATAGATGATCCAATATAAAACATGTTTTGTGGAAACTGGAGCAATTCAACTGTTGCAGATAAACGTGACGGGGTTGAAGACGTTTTAGTGACGTCACAACCGCGCACCTTTCTTTGGTCAAATTTGTTTGAAACTATTTGGCCGAAAATCTGAAAGTGCTACACGAATTTAAAAACAACATTTATTTTCTTATGCAAATCACACAATTAGCTACTACAGGATAGGTCTGCAGGAACCTTTAAATGTACAAAAATAAAACAACACTCCCTAATGAATATGAAAACCGGTATTGCAGCAGGTTACATTCACACTGCAGACCTGCCGAAAGCAACTCTGTTCGGAAGAAACGTATTAACATTGATTCAACGGGCGTTGCGCTACCGGCACCTTGCATCAGGTTCGACTGAGATTATTTTCACATATCATAAAATTATGGAACCTGGATACGGCAAGATTTATCTAATTTTGATGAATCTGGAATCCTCTTTCATTCTCCGAGAATAACCGGGGCTATAGGACCGGCCCGACACCATTATGCGTGTCCAAGACAGGCAAGTCTTAGTGGTAATTTCAGTCCGCAGGATACTTACTCATAAACGAGTCTTTTGTGATTGGCTATACGGCAGAACTGGATTGGATCTGGGATTTCGCCTTGCAACGCATGCGCGGACAGTGAAAATCTACGATTCTAGGTCACTTACAGTGTGGATGAGAACTTATGAAAGCCCCTCCCGCTGCTTATCCTTCAGAAAAATGTGAAAATCAACATTGTTGCGAGCACAGCGAATAGCAGCCTATTTATGGGTCCGTAATCTGGTAATGTCATAGTTATCAATGTTACGCCATTTCCACTCTAAATTAAAAATGTAGTTTACTTGTCATTAACGTAAACAATCACTTTCCATTGCGGCGATAAGACATTATATTTCATAATCCTGATTCACTGTCAACGGTATTGTAAGTAGTCTAGTTATCGTTCCAGGTGTGAACAAAAAGTATTGGTACTGGCGCCATACGCTCGGAGAAAATGCACGCAGAGCGAAGTCACTTGGTGTGGGCTGGCCTTGGACCCTGCCGCGCATGCGCTGTAAGTTAAGTTACAACGTCCTGGCTCCATTCGCCTGTTTACAGTGGTGCTTTTAACGAACGTGTGTGGCGTGTGGTCGTCGTATTCGCCGTGACAGAGAAAGTAGAGCAGAGAATTTGCGAAAAACTTGGTAATGCTCAGAGATGTATTTCGTCTAAAAAGACCAGAATGTCATGCGTCCAGTGAGTGGACGAACTGACATACACCAAGACAAAGCACCTGTATATTGAGCGCAAATTCCTTAGCAGTTTTTGGCCAAGCACAGAATTCCCCAGGTCCGGCAGCCACCGAATTCCCAAGTCTCCCCTTACAACTTTTTCCTCCCCTCAAAAAATCAAGTCCCACTTGAAAGGAAGAATATTTCAAGACCTCGGTAAATCTAACAGAATGCGAAGAGGCAGCGGCTCACTATCGCAGGAAAATAAGTTCAATGCATGCTTTCAGCGATGGAAACGACAATGGGTGAAGATACATTTTGATCACAGCTAGAATGCATTAAATAGGGATTATATTTTCAAAGACTTCCATGCAGGTTCCATGAGCTCTCAGATGGGGAAACGCCTCGGTTATCTCCCTCCCGAAGCAATGTCGCTATCTACTGCCAGGCAAGGCCGGTAATCCCACAGACGAGACGCAGGGGCATAACGCATCGGCGGCCACGCACCCGCGTACTAAACGGCTCCAAAGTCACATTTATCCTCTCGCGAGGGGATAATGAGAATCATGGCGTCCCCCAACTTCTTTCTTCGCGTCCAAAGGCATAACCCCAGGGGTTTGAATAAGAGGGGGGGATTAATAGTAGGGATGGGGCAGACTTCCCGCTCGCGACGCCAATTTAACGCATGGAACAATTTCTTCCACCGGATGATGCGCGTCGTCTTGCGCCTTTCGAGTAGAAGGCCGGATGGCGACCCCCTTCCAGGCCCGCTTTTTCTTTATCCCCCCCACCCCTTTTTTTCTCAAGGAAACCTTCTTCTCCACCGTGTATTTCACAGGTCCGAGGAAAATGAGAAGAAAATAAGAGGGAGCAAAAAAAACTTCAGCAATTTAAACTTTGGCGTGATTTAATTCCGTGACGATGACACGCCTTCTTCTTCTTCCACCTCTTTAGATTCGTTTCTCTCGTACCACCCGTTTCTCCTTCATCCTCCCCAACTTCGCGCCCTTGCCGCTTCTATCCCGCTCTCCCTTTCTCTCTTTTCCCTTTTTTCTCTCCCCCCCCCCTTTTTTTTCCCTACTGGTGCAGAGAGGTATTTAACAGAGATTGAATTGAGCCGCTGAATGAACGTCAACGGTTAAATAGCCCAATAAAAGCCGGGAGCTCTTATCCCGCGAAGGCGTGATGGGCTCCCATTGTGACCGGATGCTCGGAATGACGCCGGGAGGTAGAAGACTTGTAGAGGAAGGGAAGGAGTAGAGGCTGACTGCAAAGCGTCCCCGGCTCCATGAGGATGGAGCCGTATCGCGCAAGCAGCTCGAACCCTCCACGTGATATCGCAGGCTGCCAACTGTTAACGGGGTCTTCCATGGCAGGGATCGCTGAGGCTACTCTTGCACCTTGCACTGTCCGCGGAGTTCTCCAGACATGGTCAGTAGTGTCCCGACACCACCCAACCGGTACTCCTACAATGGACATCGATGCTTCCTGCCTTTAATGCTCAGTTCAGCGGCGTGTTTCAATTGAGTGAACCTGCGCCGTAGGCATGAGTGATTCTAGAGAAGTTATCTTGGTTGTGTATTTTAAAAAAAGAGAGCGTGTTAATAGTAGTAATATTTACAGAAGTACGAGCGAGTGCGTAGCAGCATGTCACATGTTACGCAAGTTCCCTGAGATGTTCAGGGAGTATCACTGGATCAACACTGAAACATTTGACTTCATCGTGAAAGATGTCTATAATGAACTGGTGAAGCAGAGCAACTTCAGAAAATGCATATGCCTAGAAGAAAAACTTATGATTACTGTAACATGATTTCTACCGTTTTAACTACTCATAATTCATAAAAGACGAGAGATAGGACAGTGGGCTNTTGGTTGTGTATTTTAAAAAAAGAGAGCGTGTTAATAGTAGTAATATTTACAGAAGTACGAGCGAGTGCGTAGCAGTATGTCAGAAAATGCATATGCCTAGAAGAAAAACTGATGATTACTGTAACATGATTTCTACCGTTTTAAATACTCATAATTCATAAAAGACGAGAGATAGGACAGTGGGCTNGATGATTACTGTAACATGATTTCTACCGTTTTAAATACTCATAATTCATAAAAGACGAGAGATAGGACAGTGGGCTTACATGTGCAGATACTTTAGCCTCTCGGCCTTCGTACCCTTATATTTTTACGTAGCGCTCTTAGCCAGATGGCCATCCCGTGCTACGACCGCCCAATCGGTGGGGAATAGGGATCACGTCCTCTCATCGAAGGTGGCCCAGACTGAGGTAACCAAATCCAAAGCTCCAACCTGATTCACAAGTACAGCCAAGTACACCCTTCCACAAGGTTCTGAGACCCTCGCCCTCAGAAAACAAGCGCGTGGTCTTGCCGGGATTCTATCCATACCCCTAGTGCCATGCCAGGACACAACCGGAGCGGGTTGCCGCTCACCACCCGGTCTTTCTTTGAGAGCAGCACGAGTCCAGCCTCTAGTTATCGNCGGGTTGCCGCTCACCACCCGGTCTTTCTTTGAGAGCAGCACGAGTCCAGCCTCTAGTTATCGGTACACAAGAGAAAACCTCAGGTGGGACCAACCCGATCAGCCCGTGCTCCCACTTATTTGCCATGGCACTAGTGGATTTTGAATGCCCAACCGCCCCACCAACTACACCCACCAGTAGAGATGGGCAACGTGCGATAGACTCTGAATGGAAGGTTTCCGTCATTATCAAAATCCGGAGGTTTAGACCCGTAGGTTCCAGAGGACAGTGGACTGTGGGAAGGACACAGAAAGGGGTAATGGGATGTGGGGCCTATCTGGAGCTGAAATCGGGTTCGAAACAAACATGCTTTGTCTGGCCAGGCACATGCGTCCTTTTTCACCTTTGTCTAGCATTGCTGAGTCTGGGCACGTGACCAGTGTAGACAACCTAAGAGACTACTTTTTTGTTTTTTTTTCGTGTGTCGGTTGGCGGCCGTGCCTGGAGATATGCACAAGTGTAGGAAATAGCCTTGCGGAAAATCCACTGAATCGTCTATAATTGGAGAGCGGAGAGTTTGGTGGACTGCTCTTAACGAGGTTTTGAAACCCAATGGGGGTGAAACGAGGTGAATATGGAGCAGCACCGGAAAGCAAAGGAAACGGGAAGGGACATCCCCGAGAAAACCCGATCTCCAGTGGCATCGTCTGGCACTATACTTGGGAGAGACCTCGCCAGGAATCGAACCCGGTTCGCCTTGGTGGAAGGCGAGTGCTTTAGCCACTACACCACCGTGGCCCCTGAATCGGCTCGGCTACACGTGGCATGGTACCGGACTCTCCAAACCCATATGTCAGAACACTTCAGACTGATGGTCTCTGTCCTTTGAACTTGCTAGAATAGACTATGGCCTGTGATAGCATACTGAGATGTGGGCAGTTAAATATGCAGCGGTCAGCGGTGGTCACTGTGAAGCTCAACAGAATCGTGGTGGAGAAAAAGCTTGATGTTGTGTTNTAAATATGCAGCGGTCAGCGGTGGTCACTGTGAAGCTCAACAGAATCGTGGTGGAGAAAAAGCTTGATGTTGTGTTGTTTCAGGAGCCGCATGTGCCGTTTGATGCTGTTGTGGGTCTACGGGGCAGTGTGTTCACCAACGGGGATTGTCCCTGGGTTGGGGTATTGAGGGCCAGCACGAACATAGATGTCACCATGATGGCAAGTGTGTCAAATACTCATTATGTCTGTGTACAAGTAACAAAGGGAACAACAGAATGTTGGCTGGTCTCCTCATACTTTCAGATCGGGGACGACACGCAGATACATCTGGACAGATGGGAAGTGATTGCTGAAACACTACGGAGTAAGCCACTAATATTATGTGCTGACGTGAATTCTAAATCAGAAATTTTGCATTCACCTGTTACAGATGAAGTGGGTGAACTGGTTAGCCATCTCATCCTAACAGTTGATATAGATGTGGTGAATGTGGAAGGTGAATTACCTACATATGTCTCGCAGGCGCATGATACGCAATCTTATCTGGACATAATGGTTACAAATATGAAGGCTCGTGACTATGTCAAGGAATGGGCAGTAATGGATGAAAGCTNTCTTATCTGGACATAATGGTTACAAATATGAAGGCTCGTGACTATGTCAAGGAATGGGCAGTAATGGATGAAAGCTCAAGCAATCACAGGCTCATCATATTTGAAGTACATGGTGGTGGAATACGAACACCTCAAAGTGTGGAATACGAGATGCGCTGTGTCCACAAAACGGAAGATTGGCCTGCTTTTGACTGGGCTGTGTTGGGTAAGCTGCAAAAGTGTCCTGAACTACGTCTGGAGGCTGTGGANTCTTATCTGGACATAATGGTTACAAATATGAAGGCTCGTGACTATGTCAAGGAATGGGCAGTAATGGATGAAAGCTGAAGCAATCACAGGCTCATCATATTTTAAGTACATGGTGGTGGAATACGAACACCTCAAAGTGTGGAATACGAGATGCGCTGTGTCCACAAAATGGCAGATTGGCCTGCTTTTGACTGGGCTGTGTTGGGTAAGCTGCAAAAGTGTCCTGAACTACGTCTGGAGGCTGTGGAANAGATTGGCCTGCTTTTGACTGGGCTGTGTTGGGTAAGCTGCAAAAGTGTCCTGAACTACGTCTGGAGGCTGTGGAAGAGAGAGTCAGGGCAGTGATTTAGATCATACAGGAAGCATGTGAGGAGAATCTCCAGAAGACTACGCAAGGTCATCCAAACCTGTGATGGTGGGACCGAGACTTGCAGATAGAAAGGAAGGAATTAAGACGGGAGAGAAGAAAACTTCATGGTCTTCGGGGTGAGGAGCGAGAGAGCATTTCTCCCAAAGATACAAAGAAAAGAAGCAGACTTACTTCAGCAGGGTGCGGAAGAAGAAGGCCAAGTCACGGGAGGAGTTTGTTACACGGGCCGGAAATGAAGATCCGTTTGGTTTAGTGTACAAACTGGTGGCTGGAAAACTGAAGATTGCTACACCACCGCCGTGTATTAAAATTGATAACCACCTGATAACAGATTTAAATGAATAGATGAAGACTCTACTCCATGCGCTTCTGCCGGATTACTCCATGGACGAAGGAGGGGGGAGCATGCCGTGAAGAGACAGTCAATGGGAATAGTTCCTGAGATGCGGGATGCTCCGGGATTTCAACTGGAGGAGCTGACGACAGCAGTCCAGAAGATNCAATGGGAATAGTTCCTGAGATGCGGGATGCTCCGGGATTTCAACTGGAGGAGCTGACGACAGCAGTCCAGAAGATGAAAAATGGTAAAGCTCCTGGAAAGGATGGGATAACTGCTGAAATTTTAAAAAGATGTTATTCCAGAATAAAGGAGGTACTGCTGAAGATCTACAATGACTGTCTTCGGAGCAGTGTGATTCCCTCCCTTTGGAAACAAGGGTGCCTGAGAATTCTTTACAAAGGCAATAATAAGAAGCCTGATGGCCCTAAGTATTACCGGCTGATGATGTTGCTTCCGGTGCTAGGCAAGATCTATGAGAAATTAATCAATAGAAGATTGACAATGGCCTTAGAGGCGGAAGGAATCCTTAATGAAAATCAACATGGATTCAGGAAAGGCATGGGAACCGATTTCGCCCTCCATAATGTAATGAAGAGTATAATAGAAAGCACAGAGAAATATATAATGGCCATATTTTTAGATATCTCTGGTGCTTTCAACAATGCCTGGTGGCCGGATGTGATTTATCAGTTGGAAAGGAAAACATGTCCCACAAACATCTATAGGGTTATTCAGGACTTCTTCAACAACATATGGAGCCAGTATATTGCAAAAACCGAACAGTTGAAGAAGAAGTTAACCAAGGGATGTTCCCAGAGCTCGGTCCTTGGACCAATGTTATGGAACATTCTCTTTAATGGATTCCTGGAACTGGGACTCCCTCCTGGATGCACGGTTTTTGGATATGTGTATGATGGGCTAATGCTGATCTCCGGAAACTCTAGAAGAGAGTTGGAAATAAGAGCAGAAGTGATCATGGAAAATGCCTGAAATGGTCAATAACCACAAAGCTTCGATTCTCAATAGAGAAAACGAAGACCATGATGCTCAAGGGAAAGTTGCAGAGACCACCGATCGTGAGGTTCGGAGTGGCCTCAGTGGAGAATGTGTATGAGTTCAGGTACCTTGGAGTCATCATGGATGATAAGATGAACTTCCTCAAGCATATTGAATATATTTCTAGGAAGGCAGTGCTGGTCTTCCATAAATGGAAAAGAATTGGTAATACCAGCTTGGGCCTTAATTATAATATGCTAAGAACGATATATAGAGCGGTTTTGAGGCCATTAGAGCTTACAGAGCAGTAATGTGGTTAACAGAGCTGAACTTTCATAGCATAAGAGAGAGTTCATTAGTGCTCAGAGAGCGGCACTGCTGACCGTGTCAAGAGCATATAAAACTGTGCCAAATGAGTCACTCCCAATTGTTGTCGGTGTGTTGCCTGCTGACCTATTGGTCAAATATAGAGGGATCACGACGGGGAGAGCACAGGCCTCAAAGATGACGNCGGTGTGTTGCCTGCTGACCTATTGGTCAAATATAGAGGGATCACGACGGGGAGAGCACAGGCCTCAAAGATGACGAAGGCAGAGAAGGATGAAATAATGGATGGCATCCTGGAAGAATGGCAGAAGAGGTAGGATGCTTCTGAAAATGGAAGGCTAACACATGAGTTGATGCCTAACATTACAGAGAGATTGGAATGCAAGTGGATTAGAACGAACCACTACAGCTTGCAGATGTACACTGGTCACTGCAACTTCAAGGCTAAGTTGTACAGCATGAGGCTCGTGCAATCTCCACTGTGTGAGGTATGTGGAGTTGATGACTCAGTTGAACATGTGATTTCCGACTGTCTGAAGACAGAACATTTAAGGACTTGGCTAGAAGGAATCACAGAAGAGAAGGGCATTCACTTAGAAATTGGAAACGTTATGCTATGAATAACGAAACTCTGCATCACATATGGGGTGAGTTTGCCACAAAAATTGGAAGAAGACTCGAGGAATTCGATAAATGGCAAGCAGAGTAAAATTCGGATGACCCATAATGGGGTATTCAGATAAAGGCTCCTAAACAGGGAAGTCGGAATATCTCAGATTGGCGAGAACCGGTTTTATTGAGAAAACCGGTAGAATACCGTGTAACGGCACAAAGAAAGTGAATGGCCGGATGAAACAAGAGGAGATAGTGCCATGCACTGTCTTACTCATCCGAGTACAGTTACAGTGCGGGAGGATGGAGGGAATGCTGGCCTTCGGGACATAAAACCTGACGGTCTATAGCAATAGACAGCTCTTCAGATGAAGATATTGTTTTCAAACTGCACAACATGAAAGTACAATCTCACTATCTTGAAATTAAAAATAAATTATTTAGTAAAGAAATATGCAGCATACTCACGTGTACAGTTTTAAAATTTCTTACTTATTTATTTCCATATGTTCTCCCGCCTTAATGAATTATGGATAAATTGACTGGATTTGTCGTATAGAAGCGGGCACTTCTCCATTGCTTCAAGTCTTCTTTAATTTTCATTCTTGGCAAACTCTCAAAACGAATTACTTCAGTATACTATTTCTCTGCAGAGAGCAGTTGGACCGGCCGGAGAGGAGCATGGTCGGTTCCAGAACCATGATGAGCCTACCCAGAACGACCTAAGCTATGCTGTGCCGATACATTGGGTTTCGTTTCATACTTTTGCAAGAGTACTTGTTTTTACGTTCCGGGCGACTTCCTAAAGGAACACACGAGCGNTTGGGTTTCGTTTCATACTTTTGCAAGAGTACTTGTTTTTACGTTCCGGGCGACTTCCTAAAGGAACACACGAGCGGTCGCCTCCCACAAAGGCGAACCGGGTTCAATCCCTTGTCGGGTCACTCCCGGATTTTCGCAATTGGGAATCGTGCTGGATAATGCCACTGGTAAGTGAGTTTTTTTCGGGGATCTCCCGTTTCCCCCGCCCTTGCAACTTGGCACTGCTCCATTCTTACCTCATTTCACCTTTATCGGCTCCCAAAACCTCGTTGGTAAGAGCCGCCCAAATCTCTCAACTCAACTAATACACAAAACAATAAGGTTGTAAATACAAATACAATACTTTCTTTTTTTTTACTAATTTCACTTATCAACTTCTCTTATTTCTCCTTTAAACCTTTCACCACGTATTTCGACATATCTTCCCATGTTGCATCCCTCTTAAATTTATCCTCACATTCCTCCGTACTAATATTCAATATTTCAGAATGGACTTTTCATTAATCCTACAAACATTTTTGTACATGCAGTATTTCCTCTACATAGATAATGTTGGAACAAAACGGGGCGAGAGTCTACCACACGTGTGTTACGCTCGACAGTCAGTATGTACTGCCTTGCTTGAGCGTCATGGGTGTTCGCCGACCAACCGGAGTTAACGCTGAGCAGGACGTGTGTCAGTAACGGTATTTAGCTGTGCACCCCTGAACCGCAACGTCGGAATACCGTTTCGGTCAACGGCACCTTGACGCTCTTGTCTTACGGCTCTAAACGCGCCTAATCTCAAAGCACGGGTCTGTTCACGGGCTGAGAGTCTGTGTTTCCAAATCGTTCGGGGACCAGTGCAATCGTGTAGGAACTGCCATGTAACTTACTTCACGTGCGTGCTGCTCTACGCCTTTGAATGCCTCTGTTGCTGACGGAAGCTGCCCCATTGCACGGTGCTTCCGTGAGGTTGTCTGTCTTCAAAGACACTGGTTTCTTACTCTTATCCTCCGCTACCACGCAGTCGCAGACGAACTGGATGAGTGGCTCTGTTTTTGACATGAATACGCCTCTAAAATCAGACCGACGTTTGGGGTACCAGAGCAGAAACTGTGATGTCATATTTCGCAATGAGATCCAATCCGACACTAATAACGAAATTGGCATAAGTTTGGTCTTGTTCGATCGAGTATACCACTACGATGCGAGCATGGCCTTGAGCTACCGCCACGCATGTGTGAGGAGCGGGTGGGGGCCGCAGCGCCTGGCAGAAATTTTGGGATGGGCGATAATTTGCGGGCAGTAGGTCTAACGACTCCAATGTTCTATCACGCGGATTATTGTGCCAAACGAATGATCTGTTGATTTAAGTCATAAAAGCCAAGTATAAATTTCATTACTTTCATTTCATCCGCAAATAGTTCAGGGGTAATATCAACGGTTGGTGTAAGTAGGACTTGGCCTCAACCTTCCGCTGAAATACGACTCTTTTTGGTTAAGGAGGGAGGAGGTAGAGATGTGGAGATGTTTGTGTGGCTCTTGACAGCGAGTTCTTGAAAGCCTTTGAGAGAGAAACGAGGTGAAAATGTAGCAGCGCTGGAATGTAAGGGCGATGGGAAAAGGGAAATCCTTGAGAAAACCCGCCGACCAGCGGCATGGTCCGGCACGATTGCCACATGCAAAAATCCGGGAGCGACCCCGCCGGGAATCGAACCCGGTTCAACTTGATGGGAAGCGAGTAGTTTAGCCACTCACCACCGTGGCCTCTGGGGAGGGAGAAGAATTATTCAGTATTAATAATGGCTAGATTGTCGCTAATTTGTATATATATATACACCCACACACAAAACACATACTAGTAGCGAGACCAGTGGACACTCCGGGGTTTTATTCTGTAGAGAACTATAGGAACCGTAGGAAAAAATACTGGAATATAGGCATTGTAAAGGAATATTTTGGGCCCAATATCCTGTTCAAAGTTATGTACTTACCTCAAATTGTAGCTAAAATTGGTTTTCGGGAATTGTTAAACGGGCAATTAGATTTGTGCTGTAAATGTCGCTGTATGAATTTTGTATTGTCAGTCAAAAGGTTTTCTTGTAGAGTTGTCATTTTATTTACATTTTAATCAAAAGGAAGAAGCTGTAACTATGGGATAGGAATAAAAGTGTAGAACGAATATAAAGTAATATACTAACAATAATATACTGATAACTAATGAGTCTACTTTCCTCTACATGGGTGCAAATAAATTTTAGTAAAGTTCTTAAAAGCTTAGATGGTATGTAGGCATTAACGTCTCATTGGCAGCAATATCATTAGCGATGAAACCAGAAACCTGTGAAACAGTACAAATACAGTTAATATACACGAGTAACTTACCCGGAATTCCAATTCAGAAAAACTCATCAATTAAGCTAGCTTGCAACCAACTGCATCATGCAGGAAGGATTCAGAACATCAATATCGGATTAAATCAGTCCAAAGTTTTGAATGATAGGGTTCGCTAACCTGAAATATTTACTCGGCCATCATTTTGAAAATAAGTGTCTGAGCCACTAAACCACACAAGTTTACATGGCCTACCACAACACTACTTGTGTAAAAAAAATTATGGAAATCGGTTGATTGGTGTCCGAGATATGACATAGAAACCTGATTTTCTTAAACGGGGTTATCTTACAGAATTACTTCAAAAGAGGCTCTGTACACAATGTGTGTAATAGATAATGTCAGCATAAAAAGTTTGATTAAAATTTTTAAATTGTTAAATAGATATGCAATACATATAAAAATTTTATTATATAGCCGCCATTTTTAAAATCATTGCCTGACCCAATTTAAATTATGTAACTATACTTTGTCTTCTGTAGGTGTGAAACATTTTGTGAAAATTAGTCGAATTATTCCGCAAATATAGAAAATGTTCAGTTTACTCACCTGACACGACTTTGCAAAAAACAAATTCAGCAAAGGAGGATATATGTATGCATATCGGTTGATTAGTTCCTCGAGATATGCCATATAAAATTCATTGATCATGTGACGGTCTTAATAAATGGATGGCAAAAAGTTTATATATTAACACATTCTATTATTGTCGTAGATAAAATATACAAAGTTAAATTTAAATATGTTACATAGTTTCGTAGATATAGCACACTAAGGCCAAATGTTTGTGTATGCACATTCAGAAAACCATATATTTACATACTTGAAACATATAAATTAATATAGCCAACAACAGTTCAACTTATTCGCCAAATCTGAAAGAAATCGGTTGAGTGTTTCCCGTGATACAGCATAAAAACTACATTATTTATTGTGGGGCTATCTTACAAAATGGTGGAGAAATGTCGCTTTGCATAGACAATTTTTATGGATACAACTGATACTGTCAGCATACAAAGTTAAGTTGAAATTTATTTTGCAGTTTCATAGATAAAAGTTTGGAGCTAAAATATTTATATGGCGGCCATTTCAAATACATGTATGTCTGACCCACTCAAAATCTAACAGTTTACATAGCCTGCCAAAGTGCCAATTGTTTGCAAAATTTGGTAGAAATCGGTGGTTTTTTCAGAGATCACATATTTTCAATTTGTCAAGTGATACTATTTTACAAAATTGCCAACAAAAGAGATTTTATGTGTACACATTTGATTGTTGTAATATATACAGGCTTCATACAAAGTGTCATTGGAATTAATTACATGGTTTCAACGACATAACATACGAAACTAAAATAGCTATATGGCCGACGTTTTGAAAATAAGTGTCTGATATACCCTAAACATATCAGTTAACAGTATCTATTGTAATACTACCTGTTTGCATATGCGATAGGAATGGGAAGATTGTTTCCCGAGATATGATATAACAACTTTATTTATGCTTGTGGCACTATCTTACAAAATGGAGGACAAAAGAGGCTCTTCGTATACACAATTTAAGTTTGTTGGGTATACTCCCAGCATACAAAGTTAAGTTGGATTTGATTAAATGTTTTTCAAGGTATAGAATACTATGCTAAAATATATAGATGGCTGCCATTTTGAAAATAAGTGTCTGACTAACTTGAAACATATCTGTACATATCCACTGTAGCAGTACTGTTTGATTACCAAATTTGGTAGGAATCTGTCAGCTGTTTCCCGAGAAATTACACAAAAACTTGATTAAGTCATATAGTGCTATCTTACAAAATGGTGGATAAAAGTTTTGTTATTTTGTTTTATGCTTGTAATAGATACTGTCAGCGTAGAACATTTGGTTGAAATTAATTGTATGGTAGTTATAGCAAATAAACCTAAAATATTGATATCGCCACCGTTTTTAAAATAAGTGCCCAATTAATTTCAATGACTCATATTTAAATGGCCTATCATAGTATTTCTTTCATGCCAAATTTGGCGAAAATTGGTTCAGTAGTTTTCGAGATATAATGTAAAAAAATTATTTTTACACGAGGTGCTATTTTTTTTAAATAACCGACAAAATTAGTTGTTGTTTAACTTATATTATGCTTGTAATACATACTGTCAGCGTACAAAATTTGATAGGAATTGGCCAAATGGTTTGGTAGTTACATCAAATAAAGCTAAAATATTTTAATAGTCACCATTTTGAAAGTAAGTGTCTTATTAAGTTCAATTACTGACGTTAACCTGGCCAATCACAGTATTACTTAGATGCCAAATTTGGCGAAAATAGGTTTAGTAGTTTTCGAGATCCAGCATAAAAGCTTTATTTTCCATGTGGCGCTATCTTGCAAAATGGTGGACCAACAACAATGTTTACTTCTGAATTTAATGCTTACAACTTGCGCTGTCAGTATACAAAATTTGGTCAAAATCGGTCAAATGGATTCCGAGATATGACATATCTCCATAAATATTAAAATGGCCGCCATTTTGAAAGAAAGTGCCCAGCGTGGTTAAGAAATATGTCAGGTGTCCTTACTTAGTACTATATGTGTACCAAGTTTGGTGAAATTCAGTACACGCGCTAAAAAAAATTGAAGGGTTGGGATATACACACACGCACAGACACACATATACACACATACGCACACACAGGCAGGAAAGTGATCTCATAAGCCTTTCTTTCCTTCGGAAAGTAGGCTAAAAAGGATGTAAGCTATTTTTTTTATGTATTTCATATTGAAAAGCATTTAATGGGTGATGTCGATAATTAAACAATATAATTTGATGGCCTAGGAATTTAGGGGAAATAAAGTAAACAAATGTTTTTGTTGATTTCGAATGAAGTCGCCCTCTATTTACCGTTGCGCTGCTGTGATGATATTTTTTGTAACTTCTACTCTCGTCAACAGTGGATGGTACTATTACGGAGGAGTGGGGGTATTCTCTGAGTATTCCGGGTGATGTCTAAAGGATATCCGGCTGCTGTTGCACTGCAAACAATCACCTGCAGTGCTCGCTTTCTTCCAACCCTTTGCGATGAACCTCTGCCTTATCTCACACTCTCACTCACCTCCTTCGGGTTAGTCCCAGACGTGAAATGGCAGAAGTGGTTGGACGAGAGTGCTTCAGATTACGTAATTTAGTAATCGGAACTAGAAACAAGAGTAAACTACAAACTGTAATTTCCGCGGTAGTTTAATCCTTTGGTGTTCCCTCACTTTCTCACGAAACTAACTTTGCACACATGTCAGTAAACCAAAGTCACTTGGTGTAAATAACTTGGCTTAAGTGAATTTACCGTAAAGTAATTTGCCCTTAAAACCGCCGGCACTTGGCCTCAAAGCAACTTGAAGCTGAAGTGACTTGATCTTAGTAGCCATGGCTTGCGTAGCGGCTAGAGCTCTCGCCTCCCACCAAGACGAGCCGGGTTCGATTCCCGACACGTATTCTGATTAACAATCAGCGATTTTTGTTCTACAGTATTGCTCCTCCCGTGCCTGAGCCATTGAGTTTTAACGGGAGACAACTTCCAGAGCAATTATTAAGTGTTCACCTCAGTACTTTGTATATTTCCCAGACTTTATTGTTTTGCCACAACTGGCAATATTATCCATCAGGCTCTTCAGATGTTGTGCACACTTACCAGGCATTATCGCTAAAGAACCATGTCTATGGTAGGCTTGAACAGAGCTTTAATTGGTCGCAGTTGAATGCTGCCAATAGAAAGACATTACGCCCTTTCCAATCGCAGTGGGTGGATGTTTTCCACCCAAGAGTGGTTCCACCTCACCTGTCAACAGCATTATACAGAGTTTAATCTGCACATGCCACCTTGATAGGGCCGAGGACTATCCACCTCTACGAAACCCGACAGATTCTCGACATCCGAGTGGGGATGCCGCGGATTTGTGACCAAGATTGCCCCTCCTGCGCCTGATCCACAAGGGTATAGCAGGATACGAAACCCGACAGTCACTTCCGGATTCTCGCATCTGGTGATCACACCGGACGATTCCGCTGGTCGGAGGGTCTTCTCGGGAATCTCCTATTTCCCCCCGCCCTTGCATTCCAGCGCTGTGCCATACTCACCTCTTTTCGCCGTCCTAGACTCCCAAGGCCTCGTTAAGAGTCGCCAATACCTTTCCACTCTACTTGATCTTAGATTCACTTAGCCTTTAATTCACTTTCATTTCACTTCACTTTAAAACCGCTCAACTCAAAGTCACTATTTGTCTAGATATTACTATGTCCATAAATTTTAGTCTTAAAATCGCTTGGTCTTGAAGTTATTCGGGAGAATTTTCTTTGGCTTAATTTCACTTGGTATAAATGCCACTTGGCCTAAAACTACGGTATTTTAGGGTAAATTAATTTTACTAGAAAAAACGTGTAATCGCATATAGTATTTCAATTTTCTCAAAATATAGGCTTCCAGTGCTTGATAAACAAAAAGTTAAATCGAATATCACCCAAAAATTGGGATATTTTTATATAATAATTGTATATAATAGACACTTGCTTTGTACTAGTGTCTTCTCCACTGTTAGCAAAACATTAACTGAATATTTTAATAGGTGTTCCAAATTTCATAAAATTCATTTAAACAAAATAAAGTTATAAGGGATCGTAAATATGTATTTTGTTTTGTTGAAAAATGAAATGTTGGCAAAGAGGTGTTTTACATATTTGACAGAGCACGTTGAGTACGACGAGAAGGAAGGAGTATTTATCTAATTAAAAAAATAAAGGTTAATCACTACAAGCACAATGCCACTTTTAATGTTACCAACGTAGGGAGTTAAAAAAATTAAATTTACTTTACAAACCTATTACNTACAAGCACAATGCCACTTTTAATGTTACCAACGTAGGGAGTTAAAAAAATTAAATTTACTTTACAAACCTATTACCAACATGTTATTTTACTTGACAGCAGTGTTTACTGAACTCAGCCTATTTAAGATAAGTATTATGACATTCTGGTTGAGTGTTAATTACGTGTATGTTCTATATGTAAAATAACGTGACTTACATTTTCACAGTGCTGATTTTGATTTAACGATATGAGTTCCAAAAACTAAATTTATGGCAAAGTTTAAATTNTTTTGATTTA
This sequence comes from Clitarchus hookeri, assembly GCA_002778355.1. Classification (NCBI taxonomy): domain Eukaryota; kingdom Metazoa; phylum Arthropoda; class Insecta; order Phasmatodea; family Phasmatidae; genus Clitarchus; species Clitarchus hookeri. The sequence continues at coordinate 37,382 of NQII01000297.1, read as the reverse complement.
ACGATATGAGTTCCAAAAACTAAATTTATGGCAAAGTTTAAATTGACCAATTTAATGTCAATGACATTAAAAATCAAGAATAATTAATTTAGAGCACTCTAATCAAACAGTATTTAAAAAACTTATCGTGAAATTTTAAATTATTTAAAAGAACAAAACTTGTTTTCAGTTTTAAAAATCGTCAGTGTTATTTGATAAATTAAGTTCCACATTCTGGTGGCCATGTGCCACGCAAACCTGTTGATTACTTGCGATTATTGTAAGCACTTGAAAGCATTAGTAAACAGTAATAAAATATCGTATCTTATTTTATTTATTAAAATTCAACATCAACGATTTAAAATTGTAGCAGCTGCCAAATATTTCGTGCAAATTTATCGTGTAAAAATTTTTTTGGAAGTGAGTATTTAAGTTACTTTCTTGTTTTGTAATATTTAAGAATCACTTTTGTGGTCACGCCAAAAAAGAAATTTTTGTACTCTACAAAATATTTGGCAAGGTAAACTCGCATTTTTTACCTGCTTACGTACATCTAAAAACGACACACGCATCCACGGTTTATCTGGGATTTGAACCCATAAACTCGTAGGTTGAAACGTACCGTTGACGAGCTCGAACGCGGAAGTTGTATTCAATGTCTTGGTCTCTAATTTATCATAACTATTCATTTTATCTCTGTCTGATTTAAGCTTTTAACTAGAAAAATTTTCTACAGTGCCTCCATATGCTTTAAATTTTTGTACCTTGTTCTACAGTAAATGCATATAAACGTAACGATTAATTTAAGGCGCCCGTCTACCTGGAACTTTTCCCACGTCTAGGCCGAGAAGCGCGGGAGCGATAAGGGCGACACTGCCACTCGCATCAAGTACGCCATCGCCGCTAAGCGCAAGGCTCTGAACTGGCGTGCAGTGTTCTCGTCGTGCTGCGTGTACCTATGGGACTTTCAGCGGTGACCATATAATTTTGTTAGTGGGAAGTCTTTAGGAAGGTTCAGTGCAGGCGCTCATAGTAGTTTTGTATGTATCTGATGCGTGCATTTTGAGCTAAAGCGCCTTGGAAAAGCCGTTTTTAGCGGTTTTGGAGTACTCTGAATTGATATTTCTAACGTACGTGATATTTTGAAAGTACTTAACAGCTCTCGTCTGAAGTGTGTGTTCTTTTCGTAGATCAGCACGTTGGACAAACGCTTAATAGTTTCGTTGAAAAACATGTATTTCGAACACTCTGCAACGCAGTTCAAGCGCCAGGTAGACGGGTGCCTTAAGAGTCTATTACATTTGACGTAACAAATTTTGAGATAAAAATTATGTAAAGTTTGACAATCGTATATACAAAGGTCTCACGTCTGTATGTACTGCAGAATAATGCGAAGAGCTGAATTAATTATATCCGCACTTCCGAAAGGTTTTTTTTGTATAAAATTCTTAAATTCAGCCAACATCAAACTCAATATGGCAAGTGTGACAGAGCATACACGTTGAGATAACACCGCCGCATGACTGCAGTTTTGGGCGGGTCCCGTATCGAGCCGTCGCTCCTCACGACTTGCACACAAAATAATATATTGAAATGAAAAATCGGCATAATATGTACTGACGTTGTGGAGGGAAACCTGCCATAGACAACGTTCGCCACATTTCCCGTCCAGTGTTCTCCGGCGTGGTGTGCGGAAGACAGCGTTTAAACCACAAGACATAATTTCATTATTAAATGTTACATTTGTTTAAGTATTTTACGTACTATTTGGCGAATATACTTTTTAAAATTCCATTCGACAGCTCTCCTAACAAGATGACTATTTCTTTACCGATCAGGCTCGAAACTAGAACAGTGAACCGGCGCGCCAAACAACTACGCCACAGAAATCTGCAACCACCGAGGTTTCAATTATATAAAATAAAATCTACTAGAGTCTACATTTAGTACACAGTTTTATGTTCTTCCAAGAAACTATTCCAGCCCTTAAATTGACGTGAATTATTTGCAGATTTAAACGTATCTGGGATGAGTGAACAATAAAGCCTACATGTCGTATGGAAGAAGCAAAAAGTGTGTTTTCTAGGCCGTTTCATAATTTAAAACTTCTTTGTGCCTAAGAACATCTATGCAACCGCTTGCTTATAAGGGGAGAGGGGAAGGGTGAAATCTTCTTGGAAAAAATTTGTGGTAAAGATTGCTAAGGCATTTGCTTTTCATCGCGAATCTCCCGACTTGTATCTGTGTGTGCGCGCCAGTAATAGGTGTCATTTCAGATTTGTTTAGTATGTAATTCGCCATCGATTAACCTGCTGATATAAAAGTACTGTTATGAAATTTTTATTTTGCTGTTTTTAGTAATGAAACTTAGATATCGTGTAATTTATAGGAGAAATTCAAAAAACTTGGCTGAGTTCCCTTTTAGATCCGTTGTCACACAAGCTTATCCAATCAAATTAAATTGCTGTTATTCGAATTTGTTCACTTCAAATTTCAATTTTCAAATTTCAAATGGCTAGACTGCGGTTTGCTTAGAAATTTTGAAAAAAAATCTTGAAAATAATTATTCTCTTCACTTGGTATGTTTAAACATAAACACTGACAGGAGTACTTACCGTAATATTGTCATCCTGCCACGAACATAAGTCTCATGCCTAACAGTTAATTTAAAGTGTAACGTTTGAACTAATTGTCTCCACAGTGGGTTGCATTTTCATTACACACTAAAGCAGGAACAACACTAACAATATGCTTATAACCATTTCATAGTCTCATTTGAACGAGGAATGATTACTATTCTTTAGGAAAGTTTATTCATTAGGCAGTGTAAATTATTATACATAGAGGGAAGATAAACGATGGACAATAGAAAAAGAACGGTTTAAATATTTTAAGGTCCGCTTTCGCAATATCTGCTTCTGTTTTGATTAAGATTAGGTTAAACTTTAAATGCTGGTTAGCTACCAATATTCAGCCAAATAAAACCAAAAAAATAAGCTGCCTAATTAATGTAGTCTATTATGAGCGCTTCCTTCCGTATTTGTTTATTAACTTGGTTTAACCAGTACTCCTGGCGACCATATTTCATCCAATCGCAAGCTGAAACGCCACTCTGAATGGCTGCTAGATTAATCTTTTCCAGCACTTAGCTAATCACCAATCTCCGAACCTAAAAATTTATGTCGAGAAATACACTGATGGAAAATGGAAAATGAACACCCGTACTCAATGGACCCACGTGAAAGAAGGATTAATAGAATAATAATACAAGTTGTACACTGTATGTGATAATGATCACAGGGTCGTCACTTATGGACTGAGGCTATAGAGTGTCTTGAACAACAATTACAGCATCTTGTGTAGCCACCTTTAGCGACGATGCAGTCCTGCAGTCGTGCGTAGAGACGATCATAAAGGTGTCGGATGTCACCTTGGGGAATAGTGTTCCAAGCTACTTTTACCTGTTGTTGCAATCGGTGGAGGTTTGTTGCCGGAATTGAAGACCGCACCGAACGCCGTCCCATCATGCCTCACACATGTTCAAAGGGGGACAGGTTGGGTGATCGTGCTGGCCAGGGACGTTGACGAACACCTTATAGAGCGCATTGGGTAACACGAGACATGTGTGCATGGGCGTTGTACTACTGGAAGAGGACATCTCCTTGACGTTGTAGGAACGGTAACGAAATGGGCTGGATGATGTTCTGAATCTAGCGTTCACTGTTCAGTGTTACCTCGAGATACGCCAGAGGTATACGGTCATTGTAGGCTATTGCTCCCCAGAACATGATACCAGGAGTTTGCCCTGTATGTTGCTGCCGTATACACACTGGTTGTTGCCGCTCTCCTGGTCGATGCCGCACTCACAAACGATCATCACAGGCACCAAAGTAGAATCTGCTCTCATCACCAACCACAACTCCGCGCCATTCATCTATCCAGTTGCGTCGTGATGAGATGTGAGAGGAAGTCTCGCGAGCGGCACCATTGATCGTATGCCAACGTCCAGCAAACGGTTAGTGATAGTCCTAGCTGACAACCTGTGTGCAACAGTGGCCCTAATCTGTGCGATCAGCAATGACTGCTCGTCTGATGTGGCGATCGAGGCGGGAACCTGTATGCCACTGCTGTCCGGAACCTGGTTGACGAGCATGTGCACTATCGTTGAACCACCAGCACCACCAATGATGCACAGCAGACACGTCAAGTCCTACGCGTTGCGCAATTCTTCGGAAGGACCATCCAGCATCCCTCAGGCCCACAATACGACCTCGTTCAAAGACCGTTAATTACACGAAATGTAGTTGTCAGTAGTGTATATATGTCGGTTATGGGAGAGGATTCACAATTCGGATCCCGGATCCATCCACTATATTGGATGACGTCATAGGCACCGCCGGCCCATGTTGGTCGGTGCAGTCCGCCTTTTTGGAAGGCGTCACAGCCAGGGCGACCATGTTGGTCGGAGCCATCCGCCATCTTTTTGGCGGCACAGCTAGGGATCGATGCCATGTTGGATGTTCGTACCTCCAACATCCCGTAACCCTAGAAATTAGTTTAATAAAAATTTAAAAACAAAATTATTCTAATAAAAATTATATTAATGAAAAATATTTAATAAATAACTATACCAATAAAGAGTATAAAAAATTTACATCCACCACCACCCATCCCCTCACCACACAACAACACCACCAACCCCCCTCCCCACCCGGTCGCCACCAGTAAACTGCCACCCACTCCCCTCACCTACACACCAACCACCTCTTCCATCATTCCATCCGTCATCATCCACTACCCCACCCTTCCCTTCCCCCTTTCCTACACTCGCCAAGAACCTTTCTCTAACCCCCTTAACCCTCTCTCCACCTCTCCAAAATCTCACAACCCCCTGGCCCACTAAGTTGTAAAAATCGAGGATCCAGTAATGTTAGAACCGTGATCACCCTGCCACCCAGTCATAAAATTTGAGAAACATCGCACTCCCCATACTCATTTATATTTTGTACGCAAATCATCCACATCTATCCTAGCATATTTCCCCTTACCAATATTTAATTTTTGTCCGAATTCTGTATACCATATATATATATATATATATATATATATATATATTCATTATCTTATAAGAATTGTGTTATTGGTTTGGGACATACCCTAAATGACGATAACTACAAGAACTATTCCGAAAAGGATAATTTGTTTATATAAATTAATAGTAAATATATCGTTGTTTGCATTTTAAGAACATTTAAAGGTAAGCTATGCATCACAGAAATAGGAAAAAAAATTTCAATTAAGCCTGTACCTTAGATAATAGTATGCCCACCTTTCGACAAGTCAGGTTGTAAGCAAGCGAATATTTATAGGCATGTGCGAGTAAAATTTGCTATTTCTTAGGGCCAGGCTCCAGAAATTCAGTTAGCAAGCATCATAGTTCCAGGAAACTATTCATGTATAAGCCCTATAGCCATTTATAAACAGTGAATAGCTAAATTAAAAATAATATTTCCGTCGTAGTGATTTTTTAATCAAAATCTGTTTATACCAGGAAAAAAAATATGTAAGGGTAAAATATTGAAAAAAAAACTGTTTTCCAAATTTATTTAAATGTATTACTACTAAATGATTTATATTCGTCTGCGTAAAGTCTGCATCCTTATACACATCACCTTCAGTTCTAATTCGTTAAACATGAAACCAATTATACGGGCACCCCTTGCAGCAGAAGCGAAACCGATATGGCACTGAAAGTTACGTAGACACTAGTAGACCCAGATGGTTCAGTTGTCACGTCGGAAGGAGCAGGAACCAGAGATGAAGATGTCTTCGTGAAAAGAGATGTTGCTTCTGGTGACGAGGTGTCACGTTCGTCGTTCAAACTGGTCGCTGCCGATTTTGGTAGAGCAGCCATAGGATCGAAATAACCGTCAATCACACCACCGACGGAGGCTACAAGAACTCTCTGTTGCAGAACCGGCACCGAAGCATCGATGAGGCCTGCAGTTTAACTTTGCTTTGCCTCTCCTGTTTGCAGTGATTATAGTTGTGGTAGAAAAGCGACCCACAGCCACGATGCACCACAATATTTCCATGGCGTCGTGGGCAGATATATATGTAGCTACTTACGACGACTTAGGCTGACTGACACTTTTGAACGACCACATTTGTGTTTCAATAACCAAATATATGGATGGACGACAAAATATCTACTTTTATTTTTGTCCTGAAAAGTGATTAACATTAAAATATGCTATGTTTTTTTTTTTTTATTAGAACTACACAGTCGCTTGCAATGAGACTCATATGACAACTGACAAACTCGAGTTATTATCGGAAGGCATTCATTATAAAAAGGGTGTTTTTGGCCGGTGAGTTGTCACAGGTGATAACAGCTCAAAAGAAGTTCCAGCGCGCCCGTATCAGCCCTCACGAGGGCAGAGAGAGAGCGAGAGAGAGAGAAGAAAGGACAAGGAGGACGTGCGAACGAAGAAATAACAGAAGACAAAACAATTGAAGAGTGAAAAAGGCAATCGAAGCTATATCTCGCGGCTTACTCCGCCTCATCCAAGGAATAAATCCTGGTCGCCAAGGCTGCCAATGAGGGGAGGGGAAATAGCCCCCTGAAGTGTCTACCCCCCTTTTAGGNCCAATTCACCGACTCAACCTTTCCGCGGAATTCGCCCCTGCCCGGCAATCCTGCAGTTTGAGACGACGAAACTCCCCCAGTTCTGTCTTGAGCCCTCATCTAAACAAACCGCGATGCAAGGGGTGCCCAGCCGTCTCCACGACCACCGACGATGAGCGCATGATCTGGACGTCTTTTCTACCGGCACACACAGTGGCGGGTCTAGAAAGCCATTCATTATATAAGTTGTTCACGCACGGAGGAAAATATGTTGTAGAGAGGTTACTAGTTACTACAAAATAATTTATTCCTGGCCTCAAAAGTGTAGTGGTGACAAGTAAATAATTTAGTGTTCAACACAGAAATTATTTGTGGTTTCCACAAAATATTTTTTTTTCAGTGCGGTAAAGTGAGCGCTTCTGAAAGCCCTGCTTACGACCTACTTGTATGCACATTGGGTATTCTTCAACCATGCGCACAGTTAACACTATAAGGGCCTTATCACTTTATTAATGCGCCAATCAAGCAAAACTGCAAAATTATTAGAAAAGTGAATATTTAATTTTGGTTTTAATTCACACGCTTATGTGCATTAAACAAAAAGAAAGTAAAACAAATAATTTTGGTATTCACAAATATTTACCTAACACTTTTAATTCAAAGTTAAAACATGGGACTACTTTTCTTCCACTGTTACCAACTTTACTGGGCGCATGCCACTCAGTGTACCCGTTAGAATGTATGCGGGCAGAGGCAATNCAGTTAACACTATAAGGGCCTTATCACTTTATTAATGCGCCAATCAAGCAAAACTGCAAAATTATTAGAAAAGTGAACATTTAATTTTGGTTTTAATTCACACGCTTATGTGCATTAAACAAAAAGAAAGTAAAACTAATAATTTTGGTATTCACAAATATTTACCTAACACTTTTAATTCAAAGTTAAAACACGGGACTACTTTTCTTCCACCGTTACCAACTTTACTGGGCGCATGCCACTCAGTGTACCCGTTAGAATGTATGCGGGCAGAGGCAATGACGTTCTCGAAAGGTTGATTTCAAAAGTGCTCACTTTAACGTGAACCACCTACAAAGCCTGCAGCCACAGACTTGGAAATAGGGAATCAATGTTAAATAGATACATTATTAATGCACCAGTTTTAAGGATAGCAGTTTCAAATAAAATTAATAAACCTATAGCATCGGTTTACTCGTAGAATATCATTGTGTTCGTCTGTATTGTCTTCACTGTTTCGTTCCGTCTTTGTGCAAAACTAAGTTTTTTTCCCAACATTTTTTGTTTCCTCCATATTAATTATTATTATCGTTACTAGTTTACTTAAGTCACGGGGACTATTCATTATCGCTGCCACCCGATTTGCTTAGTTTCTTATTTTCATTACGCTGTCGTCTGCGCCTTCCGCGCCAAAAAAGTAAGTCCTGACGAGTATTTCTGTGCAATGGTTTATCGGGATGGTCATCAGAACGATCTTCTTTTTTGGGTGAGTGGTTAGGCGACTGAACAGTGTCGTAAGTAGACACTCTGTATTGGTTTGATGCTCTGGGTGAACCTGAAGAACCTGGTTGATCTGTACGTGTGTTCCCTCGAGACAAAATGTCTAAACGAGCGTAACGTAGGTGTTCGTCTCGAGATTGCTGCACTAAAGTGATAGATCTACTCACCCAGTTCACTTGATAACGGTGGGGAAGTTGGAGAAGAACCGTGGCTATGAACTCCTCATCAGACATAGGTGGTGTCATGTATCAAGTGCGTTCGTACAGTGATGTAAAATGAGCCTCCAGAGAATAACTACGACTTGGGTGGAAACGTTCGATGTGTAGTTGAACCCGAAGTAAGCTTTATACTTTCTTACTCCAATACTTCTCCTCAAAGGTTTTACGAAACTGCTCATAAGAGTGTATTTGTACGCGCTCAATCTCCCACCAGCGGTTAGCATTTTATTTTAAAGCAAGGTCAACATATTTAAGCATTTCGTCAGATCCAATTTTACACACTGCAAAATACTTCTCTAGTCTTTTCAAAAAGGCTATCGGGTTCTAAACCTCACGACCCTTAAAGGTAGGTAACTCATCTACTAACAATCTCGATTGGCTTAGCATAGGCACAAACTGCACCACAGGCTGTGGAGGTGTAGACAATGTAGTATTATAGGTAACTCAAGTTTAAAGGTGAGTAACTTTAAGCGACTTAAGTGACTCTTCCAAACCGCGAATACGTTGGTCCATTTCAGACACTACTTCACTATCAAGACCTGAGCTTGAATTTGAATATTATTGTGCGGTTTGTAATTGTGCTACAGTGTTACGCAATTCCTCCAATTCCGTTTCTGTTCTAGAGCTACGCATCTGACATTCTTAGGTAGTGGTGTTAAGTTTGGTGGCTACAAGGTCTATAAGTGGTACCACCGCTTGCAAGACTTCATTAACAGTTTCAACTTTGAACGAGTTGAACTGAGCCTGCATTTCGACACGAGCTGATTTTAATTCGTCGCGAAAGGTATTTGATAATTCTGCCTGACTTCTAATAAGCTCCGAATGCAACATCGTTGCAATTTCTGATTGAAATTGCTCCGAATGCAACATCGTTGAAATTTCTGATTGAAATTTCTCATGGCTTGCGGCTACTTCTGATTGCAATTTAGCTTGACTTGTAGTAATTTCTGTTTTTAAGGATTGCTTATCTAACTCTAATCGTGGCAACATGGACACTACCACGCTTAGGGGTTCGTTATTAATTAAATGTTGCGCAATGCGTGCTGTGTCTAACTGCTTCACTGGCGGAGCAACGTAAATTACGTTACCCAATATGTTTGTCTCTCGTTGTGAGTGACTGAGCGGCGTAATACCCGTCATTTGCTACGCATTTGTGTGTTCGTTCTCAGTGGACAATGTTAAATATATGGCTGAAGTTTTGTTCTTCATTTTTTCGTGCGATGGACTGCCTTCAAGCGAATTGCATTCACTACTATAAACTCTTTTATCCATTGCAATAAAATCACAATACACTTAATTCTGTTATAGCCACGATCCATAAGGGCTTCCTCATTGGTGGCATTATTTATTTACTGAAACTTTTACCGTCTACACAACCGTGATATAAGCTGTTTGCGGCTTTACTGAACAATTTTATAACAAAGTCAAATCGTTTATATTCTCTTCGGCGCCATTTCTGTGATGATACGAATGTGAAACAAAAACTATCACCGCCCTGCTATACAGTAAAGTAAGACTGTTCACTTAATTCAATTATTTTAATCGTAATTCTATAAATGATAGTAATTTGATCTGTAGTTCAATATCGATTTATACCAGACGCATCTTGTATTTAAAATCAGTCCGACTCTATCTCAGTAATGTCATGGATTCTTAAAACAAAAAGATCTCGAGAGGAATGGTTAAAAATTATAAATACTTTTTGCCAAACTTACTGCTCTTCATGACGAATGAGAAATCAAAAAGGAATAAATAATATCTTCAATAAATCGAAATTCCAACTAAGGTTTTTTTACTTTTAATAGCCGAACACACATACATAGCAACAACTGAAAAAAACTAAGATAACATATATTAAACAGTCCATTCTCCACCCTGGAAGCACCAGATATGTGATTACTGCATTTCATATCACATGAACAGTAACGTGAATACAAGTATTCTGACTGTGAAAATGACAAGTGAAATCGCTCCAGTATATGCACAAGGCAACCGTTTTCCATGTATTCAAAGTGCCTATAAATCTTATTTCTTCTCATGCTCATTAGAGGGTGATGGATGCCTTTATGGCCGAGGAGCTTTCAATTTAGTTTTATTAAATGTGTTTTTGTTAGGAGAGTGTAAATGATTAACGTTAAACCCCTGGTACTTTTATTACACCTACAGTCAGCCTTTGAGAGCAATTAATACTTTCTTGACATCGCGTTGTTCATGACGAACACTTTAAAGCACTCTACTACTACAACTCAGTTAAATTTTGTAAATTAGTATAGAAAAATTCGTAGCCCGAAAAAAACTTTTAAAATAATAACTTTTGTGCTAGTTACCCACTTTATATAAATATGATATCATTCTTGCAAAATAAAATTTAAAGAAGTTATTGTAAATTTAAAATAATAATTGTTTGTGCGTCGTGTGGAAACGACCTATTCTTTTGATCGTGTTGCCATGCGGGAAAATGGTTTAGCTTTCCATAGTAGGGTACTCCCTATAGCTGTGGGGATTCTTATAACCACAACGAGGTCCGGCTTCTAAATCCATGTTTATGAAGTGCTTGGTTGTTCCTCGATGAACATGCGAATGTCGTAATCGGTNCGAGGTCCGGCTTCTAAATCCATGTTTATGAAGTGCTTGGTTGTTCCTCGATGAACATGCGAATGTCGTAATCGGTTAGAAACTCTAGCTCGACCCCCATCATTCGCAACATGGCGTCGAAAGCGAACCCTGGCGCGCTGACGTAATGTGCACAATCGAGCTTGTATGTTGACATACAAAAATTTTCTGAAATTTTCGATGACATCCGCCAGGTGAAGAACGTCCGTCTTCAAGTACAGCTCCGAATATAACTTTAGACTAGTACAGCCAAACTCTTGCCAGATGGTCTGGACGTGGACGTATTCTTCGTCGCTTATCCCAGAGTCTGTCAGCCTGTTGTGAAAAGCCTCTTTCGGAGGCAGCTGCTGCTCGTCTAGCTTCTCCCAGCTATCAACATAATCATAGGCGAAAACGCCTTTTCGTGTGACAAGAGGCAGTTGGCTTCCACCGAAGAAATTGCGTGTGTTGTTAAATTGATTTAGAGGCGGGTACTCGGCCAAGGATGCCAGACTGCGAGACATGAACCAAAAAGTATCTACGAACCGGATAGAAAATCTTTCCCCCAGCTGCTTTAAAATGTTATTATTTGTTCGCTCGTGTGTGGAATGATGAAAACATATATTCCGTTTTACCCCAGCTGCTTGACGATAAAATTCTCATCGTAGCTCCGGTTGTGAGAGAAGACGACAAGTTTCTTCGGGTGACGACGCAGCAAATTGCAGCTGGTGCATGCAGATCTGATGTACCGCCCAGTGAAGTGGTCGTGGTCCCTCACCTTGTAATTTTCGTTAGTGAACGAAGCAGCACAGTAGCAGCACTGTGTCGCTCTGGAATTTCCTGTCTTTTCTACGGGGGTGAGTGGCTCCGTCATTTTACTTTGTTGCCAATATCTGCAATCGCCTCTGTAGATTTTTTATCCGCATCTTCTCCCGTGTATGTAATGGGGTCCTGGGTCAACGTGGATGTAAGTGTCCCTGGATTGACGTCGTTGTCCATATGGACGTAAATACAATAGCTGTACGCCTCATGCTTCTGGTAGGCACACGTGTATTCACGACTGGGGTCCGGTTCACAGGTGTGGATCAGTTTCAGAATGGCCTCAAAATATGCATTACAACGATGAGTAATTTTATCAATTTTGGGATAGTTCTTAAATTTAAAAAAAAACTGGTGGCCGTCCATCTTTACCTGGCTGTGGCATTTCAGCACGCCTCGGGACATTTTCTTTGCAGTATTTTTGGTGTTCCTATGCTCGCTAGTCAGCTGAGATCTTATCAAACGTTGCGAAATTTTTTACACAGCAATAGTGGACGTTTCCATCTTCGGCGGTGAGGAGGAGGTCTATGTGCTGGTCTTTTTCTTCATCGGCCACACGCACGGAATAAATCTTCTTGTTTTTGTATACACCATATATATTTATGAAAACTCCAGAGTTATTTTTCTCAAAAATGTTTATATATCGGAGCGCGGTCGGGAATTAGAGGCCGGAAAAATCAAATTTCGATGCTAGGGCTTTGTAGTGGTGGTCGATTTGCTGACAGGTTCTCCCTTCTACAAAACCTGCCAGAACGGCCTATTTGAAACACATGTGGTCGTTTGTGTTCTTCGGGTGGTTTATGGCCTCTTTCCGCTTGATGTATTCTGACAGCTCGATGAAGGACGATACACGAAGTGGGGTCCAACTTGTTGACACGCAGCTGCAGGTGGTTGACTGATTGTAATGTCCACCCAGAGCCCCTCGAAACATACGTTTCCTCCTCTTCACAGATGTTTTCCAGACTGTTTCGTACCACCTTCTTGATATTGCTAACATCAAGTAATGCTACATTTTTTATTTTGAAGGCTCTCTTATCAGCACATTCGCCGAATGGTTCTGGTTTCATATAATCACACTCCAACCAATTGTTGAATTTCAGGGGCCCGTGCTCCTCGACTTCTTCGGTGAGCTGTCTAACGATATTTTTCTCAATTGATGTCAAAAAAGTACAAATATCTTTCGTCGACCCACTCTCGTTTTGAGCTAAAAATGTTTTAAAATCACAACGGAACGCCGTTTCAGCTTCCACGAACCCATTAGCATTAACCATCCCAGATCCTGCGATGATTCTTGGTCGCGAAGGTTGGACAGGGGTCTGAACCAGGACTGCGGGCTGTTGGAGATCTACGCTGAGTCGTGGACGTTTCGCGGGAAGAGGGGCTCGCCCATTACATCTAGCCAAGTGCTCCCTCAAATTTTCTGTCTTCGTAAATATCCTTGCCACCTTCTCTGCAAGTATACGAACATCTGTCTGGGTTGAAGTGGCAGCTCGTTTCGTGTCGTCGTATGTTGCATAACTGTGTAAAAGTGGCATTACAAAACCTACAGTTAAGTGTTGCTGCGTGCCTGATCTCTGCTGTAGCTACGAAGGTGTTTGGGGATATTATCCTTCCGGTTGATGGTGGTAACACATCGCTCCCATATCTGAGGTGCGTCTCTGTACGGTTTATGCAGACACGACGTTTCGTGTCGGAGCCCATTGTTTCGGCCAGCGAATTATGCTCCACAGAAGAGTCCAGGAGGTCTGTCTATAGGTGAAGACTGTACACAACTGTCAGCCATCACATTGGATCGAGACACCTGCAAGTATGTGGTATGCTTTGGAATTTTGTTTTCGGTAATAAAAAATACAAAATTAATTATTTCTAATAGTTATGTAGAAAATAATTTTACTTGCGCCAATGGCATAGTATTTCGAACGTGTACGTGTTGAAATGATAATTGTAGCATTTTCAAATTCATAATAAAATTATGAGAGGAGACCGGTGTAACCACAAAATCATAGTACACCAGTTGTATTTTGCCTGGGAGACGAGCGTGTTAAGAACGGAGTTCGACACGGACGTTACTGTAATGCTGGGCGTCCACTAGGTCGGTGGAGCGGCGCGACGCGCCACCGAAATCATGTTCTAGAAAATATAATGGAAAATGAATGGCAGCCCGTCCACTAGGTCGCGGAGCGGCGCAGGGCGGGCGGGTCAGAAATTTTCCGCGCTCGACCATTTTCGGCAGCGCTCCTTCTCACTCGGTCTCCGACTCTGTGGTTCAGAGTGTTGTGGAATTGGTGCTGGGGCTGTACTTCTCGCCCTTCCACCTCCTTCGCTCAGCCAAGATACGTGCGTCGTCCACGACGGGACCAAAAAAGCAGTAAGTACCTAGTAATTTTAATTAAATTAGTAGCACTCGTTTCTTATAATTATTGTACTATAAATAACTACAGCACGTTTTGTACTTGAGCAAAACTCTTCAGTGTACATTGTGTGGTGAAATGTTGTAATTTGCGTTGCCTACAAAAAGGGGTTCCTATAATTGATCACCATTTGTTGTTATGTTGATTGTTGTAGAAGGACAACCCAAACGACCGAAGTCAATGAAGAACTGTTAGTGCTGGCAGTTCAAGCATATCCAAATCTATATGATTTATCAAACACCAACTACCACAATAGTCTTGTGAAGGAGAACCGCTGGGAAGATATTAGTGAACAACTTCAACTACCAGGTAAACTTTATTTTCAAGATGTAAGTAGAACATAAGAACATACAACAATCGAATTCGTCTTGCCCTTAGAAAGCATCATCAATTAATTGCGAACTAAAGTTTGTACATAATATTATTAAATCAATGAACTTAGTACCTACATTATTGTTATTTACATGAGTAGGTAAAAATATAGGTATCTACTTCAGTCATATCGTCTACCCTCACGAACAGCTCGAGTTTGCCATTCTACTGATCCACTTGGTGTTAGGCAGTAATCTTTAAATTTTTTCCTCACGGAATATGCATTTCCTGAAAAGGAACCACCAATGTGATCTAAATTTTGCAATGCTGAACTGACAGGTTGTGAGGTGACTCCTTCATTGTTAACAATTTCCAAGAGCAAAGAAGGACGGTCTGCTTTCAGAAAATGATGTAGGCAGCAAGTAGCTTTCACAACTTTGTTAACATGAACAGGTTTAAGCTCAAGTCTTCTTTGATATACACGAAATTGCTTGCTCAGTATCCCAAAATAATCTTCACTGGTATTCCTAGCTCTACTGAGTCTTAAATTGAATTTTTTTTTCCTCACAATTTGTTAGCTCATTTCCTGGGAAGGGTCTCATTAAATTTGGTTTAAGTGGGAACGCTTCGTCAGCGACGAAAACATGGGGCACGTCTTCCTCGGTTCCAGGCAATGGTTTATCATCAGGAAAATTACTGCTCCATTGGAGAAATCCCTTTCCAAAATTACAGTTAGCAAAGATGCTACCATCACTGTTCTTGGCATAACCTCCAGTGTTAATCATGATAAACCTATAGTGAGCATCAACAACTGCCATGAGTACCACACTGAAAAACCCTTTATAGTTGTAATAGAGCGACCCACTGTGGTAAGGTTTATTGATGCATACATGTTTGCCATCAATACTTCCAACACAGTTTGGGAAATCCCACCTTTCTCGGTACTCAACTTCAAACCGCTGCCAATCTTCTTATGTGGGTGTTGGCATGTATATAGGTTGAAGAACTGTCCAAATGGCTTCACAAACTTCGTAGACGATAGTTCGAACAGTCTTCACTCCGAGTCTGTAACTGAAGGCGATAGCCCCAAAACAATCCCCTGTAGCTAGAAACCTGGAAAATAATGTTATTTTCTCAATTTTAACCTTCCAACTACATAGAATAACTAATTAAGTATAATACTGGGTACTTGAATGAATATATACTACAAATATGCTGAGTCAAACATTGTCGTGTGTATGTGTGTGTATGTGTGTGTGTGTTTGTGTGTGTGCGCGCACGTGCGTGCGTCTGTGCATTTGAATCGAATAACATAAGAAAGGACGAGTTTTTGGGGAAGAATTTTTGGGGTTTTCAAATTTCAGAAATGTGTTTCAAAAATTTCAACAGCAAAACATAGCGAAAATTGATCATTCGTCACTATTATTAATGGATTATTAATATTACAAATGTTCCTTTACAGTTGACGTCTGCAAATGAAATTGAAAGTCACTGCGAGAGAGCTACAGAAAGGCCATGAACGTCAGAAAAACAAAAAGTGGTCAAGCTGAGAAAAAAATGAAGCCCTGACGTTTTGAGTTGCAGATGGAATTCATCAAGTCCCATATTTTTTCACAAAGCGAAGAACAAGACAGTAACATCCCTTCTCCTTCCCTATCAGGTGCTTCTTCAACCCATGGCACACAACAGGATGAAGAAAGTTTGCAGTATGATGAGGACGATGTTACTGAAGTAAACCTTCAAGAGTCAGTGACAGGGATCGATAGTAGTGGCAGGCATGTAGAGACTCCATGTTCTGCTGATGATGCTCGACGGTCTTCAAGCCGAAACAGCGAACGAACACGGCTGCCTAGTGGTTCTGCTGCAGAAATGCTATGGCATTACATGGCTGTAAAATTGTCTAGGGCTGCTGATACGTCAAACACAAAATATGCCCCTTCTTCATCAGGAGACCACTTCACCAAATACTTCCAAAGCGCAGAAGAAACTTTTCGCACGCTTCCAACACACTTGCAGATAAGACTAAAATCTCAGATTTCCCAGCTGATTCACGACGCCGAGTACGAGGCAATCCTCACTCAGACATTCCAGTTTGAACCACATCCATCAACCACTCCTTATGCACACTCATCACTCCAAATCCCATCACATCCATCGACCACTCCTAATGCACTCTCATCACTTCTAATCCCATCACATCCAACAACCACTCCTAATGAACACTCATCACTCCTAATCCCATCACATCCAACAACCACTCCTAATGAACACTCATCACTCCTAATCCCATCACATCCAACAACCACTCCTAATGCACACTCATCACTCCTAATCCCATCACATCCAACAACCACTCCTAATGAACACTCATCACTCCTAATCCCATCACATCCATCAACCACTCCTAATGCACACTCATCACAGTACATCACCTCACAGACCACCAATAATGTTCAACATACCAACCTTTAAAATCTCGCACGTTGTCATCAGAGCTTTGTGATTACCGACCTACTCATATTAAATATACGATTTTTTACTGAACTTCTTTTTTGTATTCTTAGCATAAAACATGCTTTCCCTATGAATAACTTGCCAAAACATGAGGTACAGAAACCTAAATATGTCAAGTATTTTCCCTTGTTTTTCGAATCATGATCTCTAGCTCAATCCGTTCGAGAGCCAACAAAAGAAATAGTGCACAAGAAACAAATTAGGAACTATTATTATATGAAGTATCATGTTTGTTGAGTTCTTATCTCAGACATGTCGCCAGTCTTTCTTCTGTTGGGATGGCTGGTCGAAATTAGGTGTCTTCCTTTACGATCAACGGCTTGATAAATCGATGGAGTTCAAACTTTTCTTGTGACATCCTGAAGTATTTGAAGAATTTTATTTCGTCCTTCAACAAGTCATCAAACAGGTGGTGAAATTCCCCCAACTTCTGTATTTTGGTGTTGCTTTCATGCACCCATTTCCTCCTCTTCCTTCTGATCATTTCTTCCTCATTCTCACCTTCCAGTGCTGTAGCGATTAGGAACATTTCCTGCACCACGGCGGGCCCCCACCACATTTCCCAATTAGCTGTTGTGCAACTTGAACTTTGTATTTCAGAAAATAATTATAGTCCCATCCTTTAAAGTCTTTCTCTTTGACTGGTTCGTGTTCCGGTAGCAGCTGCATAAAAACGACTCTGGGTACGCAAAGCCTGTCTGTCACATTTTAACGTAAAATAGATAACCCTTTATGTTAAATAACAAGAGGACAAAAGATAAATTCACATTTAAAAAAAACATATTCCCGGACAGGTCATTGATGATAACTTAGCGGATAGCGAGTCGGTCACGAGTTTTTTCAACTCGTCTGGGAGGCTCCTTCCCGGGCTAACCATAATGTACATAGTTTAAGTATTAAAACTATTTTTCTTCCGTGACAACTTATGTGTGGGTTTTTTTCCCCCCGTGGTGAAAAAAACTTTGGCGTGAAGGGTTAAACATTAATTTTTTTTTACTTTATGTTGTTTCCCTATTTGATGAGTCTGTATATACTAGTGGTTGACGTAGTAAATATTTATGCTAGAATTTATATTTAAAGTGTGAAATATTCCAAGTCTTGTCAGCTAGCGTGAAGTCACCGCTGTAGGCGAGATGCTCGCTCTTTCCCGGGCTCAAAAGCGGCCGCGCGCCGTCCACAACTTGTGGTGCAGGAAGAGCAAAGTACAACTCACGGCTGCCAGCTCCTGAATACTGCACGTGGTACCAACCCACACCTACCGTCACCGTCGCTGCTGCCGCTGAAACGACGCGTCTTACATATGCGAGGGCTCCCTTCTCCTAAAAAAAGTTTTTTTTGTCAATGGTGGCTACAGATTGCGTTTCTTGTGGATGCGTCGTGACCTGATTTAACGGAGTATTTGAACTTACCAGTGCACTCTAGTGGGCGATACTAAAATGAATGGTCGTTAGATGTAGTATGGCTACGAAGGGGGTTTGGAAGGGTCTTGGAAGGGTCCTGGAAGGGGGTGGAGGCCTGCCAACTAATTAGCGAACGCGAGTAATTGACCCACTAGACAACCAATTTAAAATATTGGCGAGGGTGGTAGTGAAGGAACCTCCGGAAATGTATGTTTTTTGAAATAATTTTTTAAATTATAATTTTAAAAAATTTACAAATTTTTAAAATAATTTTTTTTTTAATTTTTGGAATTTTTTATAGATTAATTTTAATTTTTTTTTAAATCTTTTAGAATTATTTTCAGTTCAAGGTCATTCAAGTTCACGGCCACAGGGTCAAGGTTAAGGTCATGGGTCAAGTTTGAGGTCACCCAGATTCAATATGGCGGTTGGGTGACGTTGCAGCATGGCGACCGGCCGGCGCCTATCCCTGATCCTCTTATTGCCGAACGCAGATAATTATTCTATTAACATGTCTCATTACCCCTCGTTACTTTCCCGCATTCCAATTTACTAAAAGAGATACGAAATCTCAAGATAGTATATAAACAATTTCAAGTACAGAAAAGCTTAACATCAATCCTTCAGCCTGTACTAGTGGCATTTACGGAGGTGACATCATAATAAAACAAAAACGACCATTTCACACTGTTTGAATGAAAACCGGTTTGGTTCATACATTTTCTATATTTAAAAGTGGCTTGACTTTTCTCGCCCATCAGATCAACCCCTTGATGTGCACGGAAACGAATGACCACTATAATTTAAAGCTACGAGTCTTAGAGCCATATCCCAGGTGGAAAAACTAGTGATTTATCACTTAAGCTTTACACGCTAAACACCGCAATATACTTTNTTAGAGCCATATCCCAGGTGGAAAAACTAGTGATTTATCACTTAAGCTTTACACGCTAAACACCGCAATATACTTTACATTAAGAACTTAATTATACACAATAGACGTATTGAAATATATCGCACGGACACACCACGAGAAGACGAGTATAGTAACTTCCTAAACATGTGATAGAAAATAGCTTGCTCAGCTTAAAAAAAAACTGAAACTACATAGCTGAATCATAGAAATTCAAAGTATAACTCGACATATTTTGTAACACACGCTTNTTAGAGCCATATCCCAGGTGGAAAAACTAGTGATTTATCACTTAAGCTTTACACGCTAAACACCGCAATATACTTTGCATTAAGAACTTAATTATACACAATAGACGTATTGAAATATATCGCACGGACACACCACGAGAAGACGAGTATAGTAACTTCCTAAACATGTGATAGAAAATAGCTTGCTCAGCTTAAAAAAAAAACTGAAACTACATAGCTGAATCATAGAAATTCAAAGTATAACTCGACATATTTTGTAACACACGCTTAGTGTTTTTTCTTCATTGGGAATAAATAAGTGTTGGGCATAATGTCATATTTTGTCCTCGTCATTTATGTAAACTATCTTGTTGAGTAAGACCAATCTAATAAATTAAGAACTTATTCTAAGAAATAGCTGACTCGGGTAAAATATCGTATGGCAAGCTCTTATGTGAAGAAGAGTTTCGTGTTCATGCCAGCGTTCAGAGGATTTAATTTTATTTACTTCGGTCTTGTATCGGTGTGCATTATTTTCAAAATTGTTTTGTGGCATCGAGGTGGGAATATTAATAAATGAGTCGTAACTACGCAACGAAACAAAATATGAAATCCTTTCGAAATATAGCTACAGTAGTGCTATGGTTTACTTCGCTATTGCGTTTTTTTCACAACACATACATATATTTATAGCAGCAGAGGTGGACTTGGTTCAGACGTGTGGCGATGACAGGTTTCCACTCGAGTGGAATCTGCGAGAAATCTTGTCCAGAAAAGGACAGCTCGCTATTTTCAGAACCAAGCGAAGACACTTGTCGACAAGCGTGTAAACAGACTGTCAACTGCTACAGGAAAAAAAAAATGTTTTTATAGTCAGCGAGGGGCAGTCTAGGAAGAAGCACGCGTAACACATACGTCGGCTGGTAGAAAATAACACTGCGGTTTAGGTTTCAGAATTACTTGCATGCGTAACATCGTTTCAGAAGTCACAATTCCTGCCAAAAATAACAATAAATGTATGTGACATATGATGTATCTGGAGTTACTTTGCTGTTAGTATGCACGGAAGAATATGAGTGCTAAGGCGGTGCAGACATCCACATACAGTGCCTCATCGCCTTATGGCACTAAGGCAATGAAATGGCGTTCAAGTGCTTGTAGCGTGCAACGTGGAACTTTAAAGGGGCAACACTATCGTTTTATCACATAATAATATAAGGTTGTTTTTTCTTTCTTTTTTTGTATATTTGTGAGTGGTGTGTGTGTGTCTCTCTCCAGGTAGAATTTGAATGCCACGAATAATATTTTTATTGCCTTTTATGCAAAAAGGGTATTAGTGATGTTACTCTAACGATTAACAGCTGATGGAAAACAACTTCACCAGCACTCGTTTTTGATGCAAATCGAAAACACTCGGAGAAACCACCCCGTGCAGGATAGCTGAGGTCAAACCCGCGACCTCCCGAATGCGATGCACGCATGATAACGCATGGTCCGATACATCCGGTTTTAAAAGTCTGTGTGACGGCATAGAAATCGTGGCACTCAGTCACCGGCATATTTGATCACTGAACGCTCAACTCTCTTCATTCCAGACATTTCCTTGGAATAACAAGCAGACAGAAGTTGCCTACTTTCGTGGGGCCGCGGTGGTGTAGTGGTCAGACTGCTCGCTTCCCACTAAGGTGAACCGGGTTCGATTCCCGCGATTTTCGCACTTGGGAATTGTGCCGGGCGATGCCGCTGGCCGGCGCGTTTTCTCGGGGATCTCCCGTTTCCCACGCCCTTGCATTCCGGCGCTGCTTCATTCTCACCTCGCTTCACCCTCATCGGCTCTCAAAACCTCGATGTTAAGAGCCACCCAAATCTCTCCACTCCACTCCTACTTTCGTCTGCCTACTTCAAGGTTTTCACACAGTCTGCTATGTCTACTGTTCAGACAATTTATGATCGATTATAGATTATAGATTATAGATGAAACATTTTCACGCCACACGAGGTAGTTGTCGGGGTAAGCTCACTTGCGTGAAATACGCTGTGTATTGTCCTTACAGGCGAGGTCTGGCTGGAGGTATTTTGCGTGTACAAGGCCTATAAGCGTAAGGGCGACCTAGGTACGCATATCGAATGCCTCGTCACCTTTACGCGCAAGGCATTGAACTGGTGGGCAGTATTTCGATTCTCAAATCGCCTCTATATGACTGTCAGTGGTGATTCTATCATTTTATGGTTTTAATAAAGACAAATGTACTCTGCATGTCCCTATGTTACGATAAGCATCCGTACCGGATTTTTTTTTTACCTAAAACCGATAGTGAAACACTCATATTAGCACTTTTGTTCATTTTTCGAAATACACATTATAGACGGAGTTATGAAACATTTACTAGGACTCCGTCATGAAATTTTCTTAAATGATATTCATAAGCAAACATCGATAAAATATATTGAACAGTTTTTAAATGACAACCATATGACTGAAACTCTGCGTTCTGTTTGCGAGCCTGGGCAGATTGCGTCCATTACGGGGAATGGTGAACGAAACCTGTATATGTACCTGATTTTCGTCATTAGTTGTTTTTCAAAAGTTTGTCGAAATTTTTGTCACAAGATATAGGCCCTCTAAATAATGATTTTTAACACCTTCTTACTCTGTTATATACTAATTGCCTATATTATTTCCGGAGCACTGGTGGAAGATAAGAATGTAAGGTGTTCAAAATCATTCCTATATCTTATCGTAACGAAATATTAAAAAACCCTCTAAAATAAATTGTGATAAAAATTAGGTTAACATGCGGCCTTCGGGGCACAATTCCCCTTAACACCGTGATACACTTTAAAAAGTAATTTGGATCGTCTGTATACTTCATAATCACATAAAAGGAGCATGAAAACCTTAAGACGCCCGCCTACCTGAGAGCAAGTTGGTCGTTCCGGTCTCGCGGTGAAGCCAGCCGGGTGGGCGACAGTGGCCGCAGTTAGAACTACCGTACCTTCTCTCCCCCTACCCGCTCGAACGGCTTTCACCCCTCCTTCTCGGATGCCTTCGTCATGCAGCAGGGTGCTTACCAAGCACCCTTGACTCTGTGGGAGAACCAGACATGTCTATTTTACAGGAACGGTTCTTTCTTTCCTGTTCAGCAAGTACAATTGATGATATTACTGAGGCAAGAGTAGCAAAATAGCATGATATGTTTTAAACGCGAGTGCCGTAATAAAATATAATTTATTCAACAATGAAATTGTAAACTTTAGTAGCAGCAGAATGTTCATCTTCAAACGCAAAATAAAATTTGAACACATTCATAAAACACACACTGTAATATAAATAATAATAATAATAATATTGATGATAAGCTGACAACTCGAAGGTTGTTTTGAGCCCTGTGGCGATGGAAACGCGCCCAGGGTGACAACGAAGTTGATTCTACCTAGGGTGGTTTACAATTGCCGCAATTTACAAGGCCACAATAAAAACGTGGGTTTCACCATTTACTTACCGGAATGCAATACACTTAGCACCAGCAATGGTATAATACCCAGAAAGAACTCTTTTGCCACTTACTAGAAAACAACCAATATTTTACAGTCAATTTCGTTACTTCTATTACAACTAATTATTCCTTCTAATTAGGAGCGTTGACGTGGCTCAGTGTCTAGAAGGGGGATGACGGATTTTACGTCAACATAGCTTTCTGAAT
>NQII01000296.1:965609-991503 GCA_002778355.1 Clitarchus hookeri | reverse complement strand
TACCCTTAGGTACCTGGGTGTCATCTTCGACTCTCACTTCAACTTCATCCCACACCTCGATTCTGTCACCACAAAAGCATGCTCCAGTTCTTCGCCTATCCTCGGGAACTGCCCCCGAGGTTCGTGTCCAGGTTTTCTGTACATCCATTCTCCCCATACTCACTTACGCCTGCCCAGCCTGGACTCACATCACCACTCACACACTCCGTCCACCCACTCACATCTTCTTCCGCTCACTTCGTCTCATTCTCAGCCTACCACTCCCCATCACCCGCCATTTCGTGCTCATCACCGCTCACCTCCTTCATTTCTACGTCACCCTCGCCAACCCCACCAACAACTTCACTCATTCCTGCTCTCGCCACATCGGCAACCCTCTCATTCGTCAACTCGCCAACCCCATTTCACCCACCTCATTTCCTCGCCGCCCGTGGCTCGCTACTCAGCACCTGAGAAGAGATGCCGCCCTCGTCGTCTAGGAGGAAGATGACCCAAGGTGACAATGTCACCAACCAAGGCTGACGTAGCGCTGGGCCATCCATCATGCCACTCATCATTACCCCTTAGTCACAATTTGAACTTCGCCCCCAAAAGTTTCATGCATCACCTCTACACTTCGCCCATCTGCATCTTCACGCGTGCCGGAACGCCTTCAAACCGGCATGCTCACCTTCTAAACACTAACCTCACTCACCAAAATGTAAGTCACACACACCCATCATCTTGCAAATTAGCCTGTAAGTACCTCCTGGTCGGAAGGGCAACACTACACGAAAACATAATTAAGGATACAACACTATCTACGCATAACAAAAAAAAAAAAGTTTAGTTTCTAACTCTAAAAATCACTTTTTTATGACCACATAAAATAAAATGTATTAATTAATCTAGAAACTCTTTCTTATTGCGCGTATTTTCGGTTGGTCTAGTGTGTGCCGGCAGTGCACTCAGAATAGCCAACCTAATATTAATTTTTGTTCGTTCATGCATCAGCTGATACAAGAGTTTGTAAATTGCACGTTATTTGTTTCGAATACTTCAAATTGCCACTCACTGACTGTCAAAATCTGGCCAACTTATATGAAATGAAGTTTAATAGGAAATGCGTAGGCTGGAAAATTGTAGAAAGGGACCAGGTAAACCTGACAGAGCTGGTTAAAAGGATCCTAGGGTATCTGCTAGGTAGGGAAGCAGCTGGTTGTTTGGAGAGGGTCAGGCTTGAGCAGCGAGTGTTTATAAGTTCACCTTCTTCAGAAAAGACAGGGATGGGTGAGGAGGAGGAATAATAGTGTGTGTAAGGTAGGGGTTACAAGGGTCAGTAGAATAGATTAGTGAAGATGTTGCGGTGTTGGAAATTAAATTAAGTGAGGGTAGCAGTAGAAGGATTACTTTGCTGGCAGCATATAGGCCACCAGGACAGGGGTGGCAGGCAATTGAGACGATCAAGGAGAGGGTTTATAGACTAAAGGACAGGCAGTGGGTTGCTGTAGCAGGGGATCTGTATATGTCAGGTGTGCGATAGCTAGAGGGTTCAGAAGNCTAAAGGACAGGCAGTGGGTTGCTGTAGCAGGGGATCTGTATATGTCAGGTGTGCGATAGCTAGAGGGTTCAGAAGGGATGGGCAGCTTGATGCAGAGAATGGCAGTGCAGTTAGTCAACAGAGGCTTGGTCCAGGTAGTAGAAACACCTACAAAGTGGAATTAAGAGGGTGTTGGGTCAGTGATGGATGTGGTGTTGGTCAGACCTGGGAATGCTGTGGTTGTTACAGTAGTATTGGATGGCATAAGCGATCATGATATTCCTGTTGTACAGTCACTGTCATCATGTCACCGGCCCACAGTCGCAGCACCAGTGCGGCCCGCGGAACACGCACGTCGAGTGTCCCGATGCGTGTCCGCATCGTTCTCTTGGGAATGGGACATGACCCGATACCGAGTGATCCAACCAAGTACCTGTGCCCCTAGAGAGATCTGTGTTATTAGGATAGGAATTAAATGTTATAATGTGTATTAAATAGCATCAGAATTTATCGCCCAATGGCAAATGTTCGTGAAATTCGTCATTAGGGGATTGCGAAGTAATCGCAGAATAAATGTANAGAATTTATCGCCCAATGGCAAATGTTCGTGAAATTCGTCATTAGGGGATTGCGAAGTAATCGCAGAATAAATGTACGCCATGTGCATATTTAATGAGGTGTAGAGTAGCAAGGTTAGGGTATTTTAAGTGTTCTATATAATTTTCCCAGTGCAATTGTGTGTCTAATCAAGTCAATTAGTGACATGGTAAATAATTAGTATTTCTTTCAACCAGACCATTCCAGTCGTAGAGTGCCCCAAAACTTAACAGACCTAAACTTTCCACATTCTCTGTAAGTTACCACATAATCACGTTTTGTATTTAAATTAGTGCTTAATTAAGAACTCTTAACTCTCTACAGGATTAAGAAAACTCACTCAGAAAGTTTCTGTGTTTTATGTGTATATGTTTCAAGTTCTATTTTAATGAGGTCAGTTAATTAAATTACCTCGCTGTGTTTAGCGAGCTCTCGGCAAGGACGCCGCTCGCTCGCGCCATCTTCGGCAGTTTGATACCACAGGTCTTAGGTGCTGCACGAGCGTCATGTCGCAGGGGACTTTCATACTTTTATTCTGAACACTTAACTGTAATATATTAACGTAATTTACTGGAACTTTTATTTAAATTATCAACAGCCTTCCCCGCGTTCGCAGCACCCCTCTGTCAGTTCAATTTACCGACCCCAGAGGTTTAATTGCTCTTGTAAGTTTTCGTGCCATTCTAGGCCTTTTTGTATAGTAACGGCCGCTGGCGCACCTTGTGAGTCACGTCTGCTTTAATTTGCATTGTGTGCATGCAATTCTGTATACTATTTGGCAATACAATTTACTTGAGTTAACCGAAACTTGTGAGTTCTCGTTTTTGTGTTGTACCTTGAGCTCTGGCCCTATTCAGGAAGTTATCGATCCCTTTTGGAGGAATCCTTCTTTTATATGGTAAAAATGTAGTATTAAGGCTTGCTGGGGACCCGGGATACCCCGGATATATATTACGTTTTCCTGTAAATTTGTACAGTGTTGTCAGGGGATACAGACACCTGGTCGTTCAGCCTATGATCCTGAGAACTGTGACTTCGTGCTAACCCAGTGAGCTGGGTTAGCATGATAGTCCCCGGATGACGTCCTCATTGCTATCCCCGACTGCTCAGGTAGCCTTAGTTAAGATTATAGTTTTAAAAAATGTTACAATGCAGCACTCTCGCGAGGCAAGTTAAAGTGACAGAATTAAGTGTTAACGCAATTAATCCATTTAATAAACAATGAAATTTACATGTTAAACGTTGACGACTGTGGATAACTGTGTTTGATATTAAGAGGAGTGTTATTTTTTATCATTGTTTTTTTCTCCTAATTTTTGGTTCTTTTGTAAATATTCTCATGAATAGTGTTTTTGTATGAACATCAGAAACAGTATTGCACCTATAACACAGTAAAGAACACATCTGCTTGTGTATATGCGTTGTTGAAAAAAGAAATGTTGACTTTTTTTTTCCTATTTATTATTCCTTTAATTCGCTTATAATTTACCTTCATACATTTTCCGTTAGGTGTTGACAGTTGTTTTTATTGTGCAAACAGTTTACCTATTCGCATGAAAATTTTTCTATAAAAATATTATTTATATATGTTACATACATCCAGACTGTTCGGAAAGTTTCCGATTTTATTATTCAGTATACAGTTTTGCTTCCGACTGTTCTTNCCATTCGCATGAAAATTTTTCTATAAAAATATTATTGTTACATACATCCAGACTGTTCGGAAAGTTTCCGATTTTATTATTCAGTATACAGTTTTGCTTCCGACTGTTCTTACACCTGGCAACATTGGATTACAGTGACACGTCGACGTCACATGTTATCAGCATCAGCACAGTAGCGCTAAACCACGTGAGGCGGGCGGCGTTATCACTTGTTAGATTTTGACTGTTACGATAATTGGTTATTTAGCATCTTTCGTTTGTGTCTTTTTAATTTGAGTAGCTTGTGTTTATTATTGCTGGTTGTGGGAAGTGATTGCAATGGGTCTAACTGGAAGTTCTGTTCTTGTGAAGTACTTAATATTTGCCTTCAATTTATTATTTGTGGTAAGTGACGATTAAAGTGAATTTTAGTCATATTTTACATTAAATTGTCGTTGTGATAAATTCGAAGCACATCGTATATTCGTAATAGCCAAATCTGGTGCCAGTTGCTCGTAGAACGGTGTAAGTATAGTTTTGCGTATTTAATAACTTGGCATTGCGTAACTTCGCACGGTATTTTCACAATACACCAAATTAGCATAATGTTGTGGAATCGTGCAGGATGCGATTATCAAGTTTATGTTCTATAGTCTTGTGTCTGCTAGACTGATATGCAGTGAGATATATATATTATGACGTGAGACGAGTATGATCACGAGGTTTCCTTGTCATNTAAGTATAGTTTTGCGTATTTAATAACTTGGCATTGCGTAACTTCGCAGGGTATTTTCACAATACACCAAATTAGCATAATGTTGTGGAATCGTGCAGGATGCGATTATCAAGTTTATGTTCTATAGTCTTGCGTCTGCTAGACTGATATGCAGTGAGATATATATATTATGACGTGAGACGAGTATGATCACGAGGTTTCCTTGTCANCGTCTGCTAGACTGATATGCAGTGAGATATATATATTATGACGTGAGACGAGTATGATCACGAGGTTTCCTTGTCATGTCAGATAGCCGGGTCCAAACTCCACACTGCATTCTTGCGTTTGGTCGACCTAAGCTATGTCTAATAAGCATTTGTTCACAGTATACTTTCTACTGTTTGTACCTGCCTCTCTGTACAGCCCCTTGGCTAAATGTCCACTTAACGCCCCCCCTTCCTGCCACTCCATTCACCACCGTATGAATTCTGACCAGCCTCTACATTCTCCGCCTGCCCCTTAGAGACTTTCACCCCTTCTCTATAATTGAGAATGGACTTTCATCCTCACCTACTGGCCTATTTTCTTTTACCGACCTATTAGCCGTCTGCTTCACCTCCCCACAAACCCCCTTCAAGATCATTCCCAAAGCCCTTCTTCCCTTTGATACCACTTAGTGTAATTGCTTTTTCCACGTAAGATCACTCTGTATCACCATCCCCTTGTACTTGTACTCTGAAGCTTCCCCTGTACCCTGGCCTATGATAATAAAGGCTAGAGAACCTCTTGCTGTGATATTGTGTTAACTGCTGACAATGTTATAAAATATACAGTGTGCTATCATTTATTACAGGATGAATTAACCAATCAAATGGTTACTGCCTCTGCGAAACCCAGCATAACATGCAGAAAGTGTTTTATTACTATTAGTGGAATGTTAGTTGTGGCATATGTTGTGTGTTGATTCGATTGAATGGAGAAGAGAACAGGTGGTAATTCTTCTAGTTGGTAGTCACATTGTATTTCGTGGGTAGGTGTGTATTTTAAGGGCCCTGCTGGCAGCAGTGCTTTTTGTCGCTCTCTGTGTCTTTCAATGAATGCTGGCCAGTGTAGCCCCATTGACGTGCTATAGGTAGGAAACTGATCACTTTATTTACATTAGCTTGTTTGTTTCTGCGCACATTTTATCTGTGAATGAAATGTTTGTGGTTCAAGTAAACCATACACTATATTTATGACATAGGCTACATTATTACAGTTATTACCATCTTAATACATAATTATGTCTTGTATGGGATTTACTCAATTAGCATGAGTTGAAAGTTAATTTAATGGAAATTGTCACATGATTATGAATTACCATCACAGTAGTAGTTTCATTTCAAATAACTACATCCAGCGCACACAGGTGATTCATATCTTAATTTAAATTACTAGAATGGTATTGCTGAGGTAAATATACACAACTAGGGACTTGCGGTTCACACTGAAATTCTTTACATTTTAGTAATGTTTGTTATTTAGGATTAAAATAATTGCTTTGTAAGTTTATATATCAGGCTGTAAAAAGTAATTTATTATTTAAACCTAATAAACTTTAAAAGTAGATATTATGACATTATTTTAATTATACACCTACTTAAAAGCTAAAAGTGTTAATGTTAAAAGTGAACTTGGCTGAAATGTTGTTATTATTAATACGGAAATTAGCGTGGGTGGTTGGGGAATTTATTGAAATGGGGGTGGTTAACATTAAGGTTGTACCAAATTATTTCAACATAAATATGATTGAATATGAACCGGGGGGGAAATAATATTGTACAACCTTAATGTTAAATAAACCTCATTTATATAGAGCTCATTACATAACTCTTATCAATAACNGGGGGGGGTGCCATACAAATATACTGAAATATTAAATGATATTATTTTGAAGATGCAACCATCCACGTTCTGAGTAATGTAAGTTAAAATAATTAATTTAATAGCATGCTACGTTACGATACCATCCTATTACTATCCTAACCACCGTGACGTCACATATCACTCATTATGTAATATTATTACATCACTGCTTTTGCGTTGTATGTATTGGCATGTATTTAATTTCCAGGAATTGTAGTTTTATGTACAAACATAAAGAAAACACTTAATGCACCGAGGTGAGAGCACTTAGGTTTTCCTAGTTCAATACTTTTGCATTTCAATTTGCTTCTGTTGTAATTATTACTACATTTTTTTTTAATTTTAAGTCCTTACAAATAATTTATTGTAGTGAACAATTCACGCCACATAGTGTTAGTGACTCACAACCTCAAGAAATACCGACACGTTCGCAAACCGCCTGCGGGGCGTCTGCCGCGCCTACGTTGAAGACACTTTGCACACCCAGCGGTATTGAAGTTCAAGGCCCGCACGGCCACTGCAAACACACAGCACAGCGTTTGTTCGTCCCACCTCGCCCGAGGACTGCACGAAAGCAATTGCCAGTTCCATATATCTAGCTTATCAGTCTACTGTAATTCCTTTCAAAAAAATTTCCTACCGTAGCGAAGAGGACTTCAACCCGATCCATATTCCTACTGCCACAAGATGAACCCCGCAACTCCCAATTATCTACATAATCCACACGGGCCCTTGTGCGAGATGAGGGCATCTCGCTAGCGAACATTGGGGGAGATGTTACGATTTGTGGTTAGGCCCTTAGCTGAGCGGCCTGCCTCATCATACCTTCACTTATTTATCCAGGACACGGGCCGTGATGATTGAAATTAGTTATGAAATCCCAAACCACAGAAACCCCCTCCACCGGCCAGTAAACGGGGACACCGCAGCCGATATAGAACAGTGTAGTCCGTGGGCGGTGTCTTTTGTCGTCGGGCCATTGGAACGAGAAGACCATTGAAGATGGGTGTATCTGGCCGTCGACTCGCCCTACTTAATCAGCCTCCGGAATCATGAACAAAGTGGGGCTTTACTCAGAACGTGGCTGGTTAAATCTTTATAAAATATAATCATTTAATATTTCAGTATATTTGTATAGCTCCCCCCGTTCATATTCAATCATATTTATATTGAAATAATATTGTACAACCTTAATGTTAAATAAACCTCATTTATATAGAGCTCATTACATAACTCTTATCAATAACTTGTTATGCGCCTATATCCCCGTTAAGGATTAATATCAACAAAATATCAAAATCATAACGCGCAGCCTGCCGCAGTCTGATGCCGTGCTAAAAACATTAGTGTTCGTATCGTCGGTCGCACGTTTGCTGATGTGCTGGTGGCACTCGCATTAGAAGTGCTATTCTAAAGCTCTCCTGTTCCTTTTTCGCAGTGATATATTTCAAGATATACTGGTCGGAAACACGAGAAACTATTATAGGGACCTGTGCTGAACTTTGCTGCAGACTTTCCACCAGTAAAATTATACGGTCATCCCTTAGTCCCATAGCTACACGCAGCACTGTGAGAACAGTACACCACTTCAGTCATAAAGAAACTGAATTGCATGGAAGGCAGCCCCTTCTCTTTCGGGATAATTTTGTCTACATAGTCTGTTCATGGTTAATTGAACACTTTTTAGGTCAACCTTTTAAAAAATGTCACTGCTCCTACCTCCATACATTTTAAGATACACACTGACTGACGTGCACCAGTAAAGTCGGCAGTGACGAAGGGAGAGTAGTTCCATGGCTTAACATTGAATTAACTGTATTAGGTAAGCTTTTGTGTATACCGAAATGTGCGCAAGTGTAAGAATAAGCAAATTTGTAAAATATTTTTTGTCTAATAATTTTATAGTTCCATTTAACTGACATGTGAACAAAGTAGTTCAGGACCATGGCAGCATTAATTTTATATTTGGTGGACGAATACACAATATGCATAGAAGTAGATCTTTAGCGGGGCTTTCAAAAGTGCTCAGTTTACCGTGAACAGTTTGCTACATATGTAAGTGGAATAATTCTGTACCTGAAGCAAGCGCTCGAATACATGTGTGTGATGTATGTGTTGCAGATCTTCGGCATAGTGCTGATATCAGTAGGTGCCGTCGTCAAAGGGGAGTACAGCAGCTATAATTCCTTTCTCGATGACAGATTCTTCTCAGTTCCGGCCTTGCTCATTGCGACTGGCGTCATCATCTTTATGGTGGCATTCTTTGGTTGCTGTGGGTCCGTCAAAGAGAACTACTGCATGGTGTTGACGGTACGTACCGTGTGATCTTCGAAATTCCCAACAACCCCACTTGCCAATGATAAGAAGACGTGATATTGCTTGAGAAAAGAAGCTTACCGCAGATTTTGATTACGTAGCTCTCAAGTTTGCATGAATTAGAATTAATATAAAACAATTTTGTAGTGCATTCATCCTTGTTTGAATGGGTTATTTCGTCCAACAGTTATACCATATGCGGTATAGAATTTTTAATTTTTATTTTCCCTTAATTACTATTTTCTGCCCAGACTTAGGTAACACTAATTAGTTTATGTTAATCACCCATCCATTTTATAGGGTTTAGTTAAATAGGAACTAAATTTTGTTGCCCATAAATATAGTAATGATTTTTCAATTATTTTTGTAATTTTGTTTTGTTTGGGTTAGAGTTTTTTGAGTTTGGTTTTTCGTTTTGTTTGTAACCCGAGGTACCCTGGATCCGGAAGTTGCGTGTCTTGGCAGCATTTTGATTGGTCCAAGGCCGGCTTCTTGGTAATTTTAAACAGGGCGGAAGTTTCCCCGGTCACTGGGATTTTCCATCTGAAAATCCCCAGCGCCAACATAATAATTATTTAATTTAGTTGCCCACCAAAGCAAGTAGTATTGTTAGGCGGCCACAACATCGGTAGAAGAGGTCGTAGGGCCGTCCTATAATTATTTAATTTGAGCTAGTTTTTTTTTGTTCTGTTCATCAAGAAGACGTCGACGGCAGCCATGGTGTGGTATGACGCCGTATATGTACTACAGACGCCACCCTTTGTGCACGGCCGGAGGGGCTGCCAGGCGTCAGATTTGTCGATCATCAATTTTGAAATAACTTTTCTAGTGCCCAAAGTAACTTTTGTATAGTGCTATTTTGCATTTTTTCCGCTGTAACCCAGTGGTACTGGGATCTGCTCTACCGATACCAGTTAGCTGGTATTATCAACTTCGCCTATAAATTTGAGAGCTTTTCAGTACATAGATTTATATTTACTTTATTCTGTGACAGAAATTCCTTAATTAATTTTATTTAAACATTTCTTTTGAGAGTTATTTTAAAGAACAGTAAATTTTCGGAATGATTTACATCTCGCTTTACCTGCAACTACACGCGTAAATGTCCACACTGTTCCGAATAAATTTCTCATATGATGAGTGTGTGTACTTATTTATTTATTCATTTATTTTGTATTTTAAAATAAAAGGTGGTGGTAGGTGGTTTAGTAAACATTGCAAAGAAATTTGTGAAAAATGTTAAATTAAATGTAGTGCTGTTGATAATGTTGGCATGATCTATTGTAGGTATGCATCCCACCAGATTTTGACAGACAACAGTAGGCACATAACATTGTCATATTACGAAGCCATTGNTATTGTAGGTATGCATCCCACCAGATTTTGACAGACAACAGTAGGCACATAACATTGTCATATTACGAAGCCATTGACATTCTGATTTCTCTAGTTTTATTTTCTTGATGTGAATAAGCAGTGTTCCATTTGAAGGGAAAATGTAACTTTGTTCAAGAAATACACATTCCAATAATTATTAACATCTGTGTCTGGGCTGCAATTATGAGCCCTTGTCTAAACTTAAATTCTGTGAGACCAGCATATCAATACCACCTTCCATTTCAGAAATATTTGCTGTGAAAGTTTTAGGTGATTAATCTGGTATACTCAGCAATAATTGTAATAATAATTTATCCAATTAATAGTTTGCAGTTAAATTTTCACCGGCTAGAAATTGAGTAAAAAAGAAAAAAAATCTCCAAACAGGGTCTTTGGGAAGTTCATTAACTCTCTTACTAAAATCCAAACATACTTGAAAACTTAAAAGTGTTTGAGGTCAAAATTCAATGACTTCTAAATAGTGGATCTCTACACCTCTGATCAAAAATTTNCAAAACTTAAAAGTGTTTGAGGTCAAAATTCAATGACTTCTAAATAGTGGATCTCTACACCTCTGATCAAAAATTTGTAAGGGGTTAAGTTATGAGAAATGTATAGTACACATTCAGTTTTGCAAGTTATGATAAATAATGTTCTATACACTTCGTGGGCATAAACAAATGTAAAGAAAGTAGAGCATTGTTCCGTACTTTGCTACGCACTTTCTGCCTTTAAACATAAAAGTGCGTGGCTGGGAGTGAATCTATAAATTTGATTGGAGGATGATTTAGGGTAATTCCATGTGAAATCATCAAGGGAGTTGGATGCTGCACCATTTTTGATATTGATAAAAATTTGTTCCCATGTTACCCTATCCTCAAGGTGAAATAAAAACATTAATTTAGATTTTTACCTACAAGTGGATGATGGCAGCCATCAAATTTCACAGATTTCAGATGTATACGCAACTAGTCATAACTTTTTTTTTAAGACAACTATCGTGGAGTTTTTAGTGTAATTTAAAATCTTACATAAGATACTGTTACACTGTATATTTACATTATAAAATATATTTTGTATTTTCAAGAAGGCAGCCATCTACTTTTNTATTGTAGGTATGCATCCCACCAGATTTTGACAGACAACAGTAGGCACATAACATTGTCATATTACGAAGCCATTGGCATTCTGATTTCTCTAGTTTTATTTTCTTGATGTGAATAAGCAGTGTTCCATTTGAAGGGGAAATGTAACTTTGTTCAAGAAATACGCATTCCAATAATTATTAACATCTGTGTCTGGGCTGCAATTATGAGCCCTTGTCTAAACTTAAATTCTGTGAAGNCTGGGCTGCAATTATGAGCCCTTGTCTAAACTTAAATTCTGTGAAGCCAGCATATCAATACCACCTTCCATTTCAGAAATATTTGCTGTGAAAGTTTTAGGTGATTAATCTGGTATACTCAGCAATAATTGTAATAATAATTTATCCAATTAATAGTTTGCAGTTAAATTTTCACCGGCTAGAAATTGAGTAAAAAAGAAAAAAATCTCCAAACAGGGTCTTTGGGAAGTTCATTAACTCTCTTACTAAAATCCAAACATACTTGAAAACTTAAAAGTGTTTGAGGTCAAAATTCAATGACTTCTAAATAGTGGATCTCTACACCTCTGATCAAAAATTTGTAAGGGGTTAAGTTATGAGAAATGTATAGTACACATTCAGTTTTGCAAGTTATGATAAATAATGTTCTATACACTTCGTGGGCATAAACAAATGTAAAGAAAGTAGAGCATTGTTCCGTACTTTGCTACGCACTTTCTGCCTTTAAACATAAAAGTGTAGTGGCTGGGAGTGAATCTATAAATTTGATTGGAGGATGATTTAGGGTAATTCCATGTGAAATCATCAAGGGAGTTGGATGCTGCACCATTTTTGATATTGATAAAAATTTGTTCCCATGTTACCCTATCCTCAAGGTGAAATAAAAACATTAATTTAGATTTTTACCTACAAGTGGATGATGGCAGCCATCAAATTTCACAGATTTCAGATGTATACGCAACTAGTCATAACTTTTTTTTTAAGACAACTATCGTGGAGTTTTTAGTGTAATTTAAAATCTTACATAAGATACTGTTACACTGTATATTTACATTATAAAATATATTTTGTATTTTCAAGAAGGCAGCCATCTACTTTTTAGCATTCATATCACTGTTTACCCCACTTTATAGTCCACCCTGCTTCACCAAAGTTGCATTTAGAGATCTGATATTCTGTGCGCTTAGTCTCTACATGTAGAACAATGTGCAACATCAAAGTTATCTGGGTAGAAGACTTCCTCCGTACAAAAAAAATAGTCTCCAACTTGGGAGAAAATGAAAATTTGCAGTTTTCGAAGCCAAAAAACGTTTTGTGAGGGACGAAATAAAAATTTGATNCATAAGATACTGTTACACTGTATATTTACATTATAAAATATATTTTGTATTTTCAAGAAGGCAGCCATCTACTTTTAGCATTCATATGACTGTTTACCCCACTTTATACTCCACCCTGCTTCACCAAAGTTGCATTTAGAGATCTGATATTCTGTGTGCTTAGTCTCTACATGTAGAACAGTGTGCAACATCAAAGTTATCTGGAT
This sequence comes from Clitarchus hookeri, assembly GCA_002778355.1. Lineage (NCBI taxonomy): Eukaryota > Metazoa > Arthropoda > Insecta > Phasmatodea > Phasmatidae > Clitarchus > Clitarchus hookeri. Next base: position 978,777 of record NQII01000296.1, on the reverse strand, counting down.
AGAAGACTTCCTCCGTACAAAAACAATAGTCTCTAACTTGGGAGAAAATGAAAATTTGCAGTTTTCGAAGCCAAAAAACGTTTTGTGAGGGACGAAATAAAAATTTGATNTAACTTGGGAGAAAATGAAAATTTGCAGTTTTCGAAGCCAAAAAACGTTTTGTGAGGGACGAAATAAAAATTTGATTTTTTAATGAAAGATACTCTTGATGAATAGCTATAGGGCACAAGTTGTCCCATTCTGTTAACTTTCACCCCTGTTGAGTACACGGACCTTTGAAAAAACAAAAAAAGTCAACTTTTAAATTTAATTTGTTGTGCATTATATATTCCCACTTCATTCTGAATGTCATTAACATTAGGATGACAAGGGGTACAAAGTATTAATACACTTTTTGGACATTGCAGTGTAAAAAAATTTAAACATTCACAATTTTGCAACTACATAAATAAATAAATAAATAAATGTTTACCTACTGTACTGTAATTTTAAAACGATAGACAGTTTAACTTAAGAAAATTCAAAGGCAAAATTCACGAGGAGATGTTTCAAGTCATGTTATTTATTACATGTAATGGTAACCACTCTGTAATGTCCTAAAGTGTGAAGATTATGCAACTGTCTCATGAGATTGCATCGTGCAGATAAGCACGTGATTAAGAAGCATCCTGCCTGCAGCTTCAGTCTTTCGTTGCCTGTCCTGGTGGCATGTTTCTTGTTCGATTCAAGTGACGATGAAGTGTTCCGTTGGCTGTTTTTGTTAAGGATGAGTGTCGTAAAGTTGTTTACTCTAGATCGTCAAGAGTTGATAATTGAAAGACACATAAGTGATGAAGTAAAAAAATTAATTAGACTTAGAACAGGTGTGGATGAAGTTGTAAATATAATATCTGTACATACCATTACAAGAAAAAATATGTTGACAAGTTCTTTCATTGTATGGTAATAAGCGTTGTGGCCCATACGTCTTGCACAAGAAACCTATTTTGAAGTCCTTAAGGGAAATCACATCGCAGCTGTCTGCTAAACACGAACATCTGAAACTTACCACATACCTGTATGTGCATGCTGTTTTCAGAAGTTGGATAAAACCGTAGAATTAGAGTGACTGAGAAGAACACGACATTGGTGGTAATTGTGAGCCTGAACGCATTGCTGTAGAATCAGTTAACCACGCGTGTGCTGCTCCGGATGAATCTCCTGTTTACAAAGGCTTCCTCGGTGTAAAAGAAGACAAAGAATGGAGCAAAAGATTGATAACCCATCATGTAATATTAGAAAGAAGTATCTCATTTTCCAGTGGTGCTACTAACCATGAAGAAATTACTCCAAATAATTTAGGTTACCTTGATTGAAGNGAAGTATCTCATTTTCCAGTGGTGCTACTAACCATGAAGAAATTACTCCAAATAATTTAGGTTACCTTGATTGAAGTAATAGAAAAGTTAAAGGAGAAATTCGCACGTGCTAGCACATTTGATGAGAAATACAAAATTTTNCCTTGATTGAAGTAATAGAAAAGTTAAAGGAGAAATTCGCACGTGCTAGCACATTTGATGAGAAATACAAAATTTTTAAGTTTGGTGCCAAAATGCTGGAGCATTTCTAAAACCAAAGCTGAGTTTAAGTATAGTGAACATTTAATAAGAAATGAGAGAACTTTAAAGCCAAAAAATAGTGTGCTACCAAATTTTGATAACAAAAAAAAGTGGAAATTGCTTAAGTAGTGAAACCGTAAAGGTTGTAACAGATTTTTACAAGAGTGATGATGTGAGCAGAATCATGCCTGGTTTAAAGGACTGTGTAACAGTCAGATCTCCAAGTGGAGCGAAGACAAAAGAACTAAAATATCTGGCACTTTTTAATTTAGATGAAATTCTAAGAAACTCATCCATGTGTAAAGATAGGGTTTGCAAAGTTTGCTTCATTAAGGCCCGAGTGTTGTGCGCTAGTGGCCTACAGCACCAAAATGTGAAATTAATGTTGGCAGCTAGTGAGTAAAATGACATGCAAAGATTTGATGAAGATTATTGCTTTCACAATGTCATAAATGTTCTGGATGGAATCATCTGTGAGGAAGATGAGCTACTGAGTGAAATGAAGTACAAACAATGGTCGTCGACTGACTGCTGTGAGCTTGCCGTCCTAGTGAAAAAATGGAAGAGTTTTTGATCGATCTAAAGGAAAAGTTGATAAAATTAAAAATCCATCACTTTATTGCAAAATGTTGGTGTGAATATCTGAAATTAAAAAACATTACTTCTGGGGAGTGTATAATTGTGGGAGATTTCTCAGAAAACTGTATTTTCGTGACGCAAGATGAAGTACAGGCATTTCATTGGGTTAACGCACCAGTCACATTACACCCATTTGTTGTATATTGCAAAGAAAGTGATTACACAAAGTGTGAAACCTATTGTGTTGTCAGCGACTATTTGACACACTGCACTGTAGCTGTTCGCGCCTTTCAGAAAGATTGTAATGACGCAGTATGTTAATTTTCGGGGCACGTGTTTCATTTTTGTTCGTTTTTCCAAGCTTCGTAAATTTTTTTATCTGGTTCGAAATTAAAAGCAGTGGTGGTTCGTTTTATCGTGATAGTTCGTTTATCGGGCATCCGGTTGCCTTTTTGAAAGTTGTGGAGTTTTTGTTAAGCGTCAGCATTATTTACCTTTTTTCAAACTGCGTCGACAGTTTTAGTTTGTACGACGCAGTTTCGATAACATAGGAAGAGCGTGCGTGGCTATCCACGCCAGGCCCTTATCTCAGGAGAGAGGGGTGAGAGGCAGCACAAAGACTCGTGTGCTGTCACCCTTCAGGTCAGTTGGAAGTCAGTTGTCTCAAATCGCTCGTTTGAAGTAGTGCTCTCCTAGGCCGCGTCGGGCTTAGCGCTAACCCCCACACCGGCACTCTAAACCTTACTAGATTATTTCTCTGCCGAGGTCGCTGCATTGGTTATTTCATCTGGCAAGTTTTATAACATGAATAAGTCGTAAACGATTGTGGATCTGTTCTGCAATAGTCTATTTACCTGTGAACGGTTCGTACTCTGCATATATGAACTTCGTATGTGAACTGTGTCACGTAAATAGTAAATAAAAGTATGGAACATAATACACCGGAACTTTACTTTATTTCATAATTAATTGGCGTCCATTGTACAGAGTCTCGTGTTCCTCCGTCTTGAGCTAGTCGAGTGCAAGTCGGCAACTTATAGCCGGCTGTAACTGGCGCGGCCAACGTTACAAGATCTATTTGAACATTTGAAAGACAGATTTCCCAACTGGACAAAAATGTATTATTTTAGTGATGGTTCAGCTGCTCAATACAAAAACTTTGTTAACTTGGCTAAGCACAAAGATGATTTCAGTGTCTGCTAAATGGCATTTTTTTTTTTTGCCCCAACACATGGCAAAAGTCAGTGTGATGGTGCCTTAGGTAAAGTTAAATATCTGGTGACAAAGGCTAGTTTACAAAAAACCACAAGAAATGTTCGAATTTTGTTTAAGCAAAATTTCTGGAATAACCTTTTTCTTTGTGCCATCAGAAGATGTTGTTTGCGAAGAGAAGTTACTTGAAAGACAATTTCAAGAAGCGGAAACCATTCCCAATACAAAACAGTATCATGGTTTTGTTCCAGGAGTAGATGGAGGTATTCTTGTTGTCCACCAACACTCGTCACAGAACTATTTAGTGGTTCCCATCACCAAACCACAACAAGCTGTTTTGCCAGGCCTGAACGAATATGTGTGTTTTATTTATGATGGTGACTGGTGGGTTGGAATTGTTACAGGCGAAAGAAACTCTGGAGGGAGAAGAAGAGTACAAGGTCATATTTTTTTCATCCTAAAGTCCCAAGCACTCGCTTCAAACTTACAAAGGAATTTGTATGGGCGAAACACGTGAATATTTTAAGAATGTAGTCACCACTTGAGGTAGTAACTTACAATCGAAGAACAAGCAACAAACTGAGTGAAATGTTATCAGTCATTTCCATATAGATGACGGCACATACTACACAGTAACATAGATGCATAAACATGGAGTTTATAAATGTGTAAATATCAGTATAAGTGTACAAACAGGCACTGTAAATTAGAGTGGAAATTGAATTGTGAATGTACAAAAAGAATACTAAAATGGAGACAGTAGTAATCAAATTTAATTGACTGGTACTGCAGCTATAACGAATTATCTTATGCAGAGATTATGTATTTGTTATGCGTAAAGCTGTTTTTGATGTTTTGAGGTTATTTGCCAGCACGAAGAAAACTTATATTGGCACACACTTTAATTAATCACATTCAGAATGAAGTGGGATTATATAATGCACAATAGATTAAATTTAAAAAACTTTTTTTTTTTTGGCTTTTTCAAAGGTTTGTGTACTAAACAGGGGTAAAAATAACAGAATGGGACAACTTGTGCCCTATAGCTGTTTATCAAGAGTATCGTTCATAAAAAACTCGAATTTTTATTTTGTCCCAGACATGACTTTTTTTGGCTTCGAAAACAGCAAAAAAAAATTTTTTTTTTTTTCCCCAAGTTGGAAACTATTTTTTCCTAGGAAGGAAGTCAACCCAGATAACTTTGTTGCTCACTGTTCTACATGTAGACACTCAGCACACAGGAGATCAGATCTCTAAATGCAACNAACCCAGATAACTTTGTTGCTCACTGTTCTACATGTAGACACTCAGCACACAGGAGATCAGATCTCTAAATGCAACTTTGGTGAAGCAGGGCGAGGTACAAAGTGGGGTAAACTGTCATCTGAATGCTGAAAGTAGTTGGCTGCCATCTTGAAAATACAAAATATATTTAGTAATATAAATATACAGTGTAATAGTATCTTATGTAAGCTTTTAAATGACACTTAAAACTCCACAATGGAGGACTTAATGAAAAAGTTACGGCTAGTTGCTTAAACATCTGAAANAAAGTTACGGCTAGTTGCTTAAACATCTGAAATCTTTGAAATTTACTTGCAGTGTGTATGAAAAATGGCTGCCATCATCCACTCGTAGGTAAAAATCTAAATTAATTTTTTTTTTCCCGCCTTGAAGATAGGGTAACACAGGAACTAGTTTTTGTCAAAATAAAAAAATTGTGAAACTGTAATATTTTAAAAGTTTGATGATTTTGACCCATGACTCATGACCATAAATGCAGCAGACATTATGTGAGTTCAGCTTTGTTGTTCATTAGTGTTGATTTTTTTTATCTATGTGTATTATTCAATTTTCTACATTTTATAATACTTAAAAAAAATTTGAACTCTCAGGCCAGAATTTGAACCTGTGGACCCCACATAAGTGTGAAACCCATGTTCTCAACACACCCCGTTTCAGTTCTCTAGTTTCTCGTTTCACCATCGTCCCCACTTACGAGATTAAGATTCTGACTAGTCACATTGAATAATTAATTGATAAATGTTAATTGTAATAATTAACTGTGAACAGTTTCCAAAGTGGTTGTGAAGGTTTACTTATTTAGCCACAGAAATAGTAAATTGAATGTGTGTTTCAGTTCTCCCTTCTGCTGGTCTTCATCTTCATACTGGAATTCTCAGCGGGCATCGCTGGTTATGTGCTCAGAGATAACGCAGTGGAATTCCTAGAAAATAAGCTTGAAGCCTCCATGGGTAGATACGACTCTGATAATAGCACTGCTGATGTCTGGGACAATATGCAGGTCAACGTAAGTTACGAAGTTTCATATGTCACTGGTTGCAGCTTCGAATTTTCAAGTACTATTGAAAATAGTTGTGAGACACAAAACTGTAAGCTTGGTTGCACATTAAGTATGGCCTGGCTTGTTTTTCTGTTCATTCAGAACCAAGACCATTAATCATAGCCTGAGTTAACATCGAGACTAGTAAAATAAAACGTCTTGTAGTGGATGTTATACGAGAAGTATTGAGGTAAGACGCATCATTACACTTGTCCTGCATATCAAGGGCCTAGTTCTCCTCAGTCACTCCAAAATGCCTGGGCACTCTTGCATATGCAACCAAAAATACAAATGGTAGTTTCCCATTCTACAGTAACTAACGAATGAATATGCTTTCCTCTACCTAACTGAATATAATTGTGATGAATTTCTTAAAAGCTAATGTGGTAGGTTGGCCTTGACGTCTTATTGACAGAGATATAATTTGAGTGAGAATTCTTAAATACTCGCATGCCTTAGATGGGCCTCGAACCCAGAACTCCTCATGTTGTAAGGTAGCATGCAGCCAACTGCATTACAGAAGTATGATTAGGAGTATGTACTCGGTTGTAATCAATCTAATGTTTTGGTAGACAGGGTTCACTAACATGAAATATTTACAGGGCCATCATTTTTTGGCACTTAAATCATGTAGGTGTACATGGCCTACTGTAGCACTAGTTTGCAAAATGTGGTGTGGTGGAAGTTAGTTGATTGGTTCCCGGGCATAAATGTTCCATTTTCTCACCCGGAATTATTTTACAAGAAGGCGGGCAAAAGTGGCTCTTATACATATTTTCGATGCTTGTAATGGGTACCGACGGCATACAAAGTTTGAGTGCATTTTGTTAAATTGTTTAATAGATATGACATACTAATCTAAATTATTTATACTGCAGTCATTTAATATAAAATGTTTTTACATGGCCTACGGTGGCACTACTTGTGTGCAAAATTTGGTGGAAATATGTATATAGTTGCCCCGTTAACCTTTTTAACTCTATCATGCATTACCTGTTGTCCATGAAGAGAATATTAATTAGAAAAAGACACAATACCAAGAATAGCAGATTATGGACACACAACGATGTGACTTAAGCAAATTTAGTTAGGCTCTGTGAAGAAATGTACAACAGTAAGGTATTTAGCATTGATTTAAAAAAAATGAAAACTGTAGCTTTTCCGTGGAGAAAATTAAAACTGTATTTTACATTACAGTGTGTGATTTTCTTTTGCGTAACTTTCCTAGCAACTCTCAATTTAAAGCACACCTAATGGGTTTGTTGAGGTTAAATTTTTTTTAATTTGTGGTACACAGAAAATTTATGGAAGTGTATGTTAAAAATTTAGTTCTTTTTTACCACGGGTTGCCACTGAAAAGATTAATAGGTCTCTGCAGTAAAAATGGAAATAATTCTAAAATTGTTTACAGTTGACAGGACTTTATATAAATGCAGACAATGGTTACTAGGCCTTAACAGCTTACAATCCCGCTGGTTGATTTGGATAGGTAGCGAATGCGCAGGACTATAGTCGGTTCACGACTGGAAGAGACTTTCTTGAAGCCCTGCTAAAGATCTACTTTCAAGCCCATTTCGTATCCTTCCGCCAAAGGGGAAACAAACATTGCCATGTGACTGCAATGTGGCAGTCACATGGCAATGNCTTTCAAGCCCATTTCGTATCCTTCCGCCAAAGGGGAAACAAACATTGCCATGTGACTGCAATGTGGCAGTCACATGCAATTTTTACATTCCACTGTGTGTGTGTACATGTGTTAGTACATGCACGTACCCATTATAAAAGTCATGTATATATTATTAATGGATATTCCACAAGCGTAAAGTTTTAAATCTTGAGAATTTCACACAAAAGAATATATGATGCTAGCGAAAAACATTTCATTCTATAAACCCAAAATGCGAGTATTTTGATGAATCGATAGTTGTCTATTTACAATCGATTGTTTGTGACTTTCGATAAATTCACGTACATCAAAGGAAAGATCATCAGTATTGATCGAAATTGCTACAGACGTTAAAATGGCGTGGTGGTAGACTGAGTCGGATATTTCGCGCAATTGTTAAATGTTATTTAAAAATGGTTGTGACGGTTTTCTACAGGACAGCAGAGTTTGCGAGTGAAGAATTCTATGTCTTCGACAATGTGAAAACAATTCTTATGTGCAAATACTGCAACGTTAGAATAGAGTGGCAAAGGAAAGGCACGTGCACGAAACACATAAAAACAAAAGGAAACAGTACAACGAGAAAGTGAGCACAAATTAAAATCATACGTTATTAAAAACCAAATAATAAAGAGCGGATACTAGTAGAACAAGACAAATAAATGAATTATAGGTTAAACAAGATAATCGCACAAATTCTCTGGCAGGTGTGTCAACAACACTNAAATTAAAATCATACGTTATTAAAAACCAAATAATAAAGAGCGGATACTAGTAAAACAAGACAAATAAATGAATTATAGGTTAAACAAGATAATCGCACAAATTCTCTGGCAGGTGTGTCAACAACACCCTGCCAACAACACAAGGATCGAAAGTTAGTAAACCAATGGCTGCGTTACTTTCACCTTGAGCGTGATCATGTGACTATGCAAGAAACATTAAAATCTAAATACGTCTAACACGTCATTAATAATTGGCATAATAAGATAAAAGTCTTTTCTACGCCCATTTGTAAGCAATAAATTAACAATTATGTTAACACTTTGGTACTATTTCCTCTCTTTGTGCTGGCAACCTAACGGCATAACTGTATCTGCGCTCGCCGCTGTTTGTAATGTTATATGCATGTCGCTAATGGCTAGGGTGTTTTTTCATAGGTTCATTTTCAAAAGTTTCTTCCAGTCGTGAACCGGCTGTAGGTCTTTCCATCAGTGGAAAGCACTGTCATCATCTTCGCCATCTTCCTTCTTCCTCCCTCCTCCCCTGTCCTAATCCTCCCCCCCTCATTATTCCCTTTTCACTCCACCTCCTTCTCACTCTTCCCGTCTCTCCTCCCCTTCTCCCCCTCTCCTCTCCCCTCTCTTCCTACCTCCTTCTCTTGCAGGCAATGGTGGCTGAGTGGTCAGACTGCTCGCTTACCACCAAGGCGAACCGGGTTCAATTCTCGGCCTGGTTACTCGTAGATTTTCGCAAGTGGGAATCGTGCTGGACGATGCTGCTGGTCGGCTGGTTTTCTTGGGATCTCTCATTTCCCCCGCTCTTGCATTCCGGCGCTACTCCATTCTCGCCCCTATTTCACCCTTGTTTCTCCATCATCTGCTCTCAAGACCTCATTGTTAAGAGCCACCCAAATAACTCAACTCATCATCATCCTCCTCATATGAGCACATTCTTTCCAAGCTCTGATAACAGTTCATGCATAGATTTCATTGCGTTCAACCTCACTAGTGACTTTAAGTAGAGACCATTTACTTCTCAGCATGTCACACCTGCAACCTATACATAATTGTGGTATATGTGGCAGAATTTACATTTTTTAGCCCGTGAAATGCCAGTACACTGGGTGCAATTTGAAACATGTAGCATTCGCTAAACAGAATTAGCAGTATGCTCACTGCGTAGACTGCCACTGATAGTTTGCAAGTTTGCTGCATGTAGAGATGAGCGAGAGCGCAGCTCCGTACAAAGACTATAACTCCTATCGCAACTAACACTGAATTGAGTTTTTATCACTGTTTTGTAGGCAGGTGCTTCTCAAATAAATTTTGTCTAGGGCCCGAGAGATCTTTAGTTGCCATTGTCTGTGGGAATTGGGTTTGCCACCAAGCGTGCTAGGTTACAAGTTTTGATTAACAACCTTGGTGTTTGCATATGCTATACTTGTGGACTGCTTTGAGAGGTTCTGTATTTATTGTTTATATTCACTCCAAGTGATCCCTACAGTGTCTCTTGGACAAATGGGATATGGAGCACATCAAAGGTCATAGCACATTTAATATGTACCTTTACATACACCAGATAGTACCTTGGTCTTAAAAATTAGAATAAAACAAAATATTACACATACAGGAAGAATTAGTTACAGTGAAGTATTGACTGTGATTTCTTATCTGCGAGTCATCTGATTTAGTGTGTTTGCTGATAAGTTCAGAGATAATAATTCTTATTCCAACATTGTTTCAACACCTTAGATTATTACGTTTTAGTTAAGCCAGCATACCAATTTTCAATACTATCAGATGTCTTAAATATAAAATTCCTTGTTTGTACTAAATATTTTCACATTCCTTAGAAATGAGACAGAACTTCATAATATTAAGCACTTTGTTCTTCATTAGCTCTTTCAGAAACGCTCAACATTTGCTGTTTTTAGCCCATTGTTTTATCANACGTTTTAGTTAAGCCAGCATACCAATTTTCAATACTATCAGATGTCTTAAATATAAAATTCCTTGTTTGTACTAAACATTTTCACATTCCTTAGAAATGAGACAGAACTTCATAATATTAAGCACTTTGTGTTATCTNGTTTTATCATCCATGACATGCAGTAATTCTTACTTACATTGCCCTGGATGTAATTACTATTGTACAAGTGTCGATCACATGATGTGAAATTGTGGAAACAATTGCATATGCAACCAAAACTACAAGTGGTAGTTTCCTGTTCTACTGTAACTAACTAATGAATATACTTTCCTCTATCAGAATGCAAATAATTGTGATGTAGAGTCGCTGCTTAGCGCCATGCCATGTTGCAGCAGATGACGCTGATAATTTCCGAGGTGACGCCAACCCTATTATAATTCCGGAAGGGCACAATTAGTTCCTAAATGTACTTCAAAGCTTAGACAAAGTATATTTCTTTATGATTTTGCACAGAAGAAGATGCGATGGCAATATTTATAATGAGCATGATGTAAACCAGTAGTCCACGGCTTTACAGACTGTCGTCAGTGCCGGAGTACATTAATTAAGGCTAATTACAGTGTGCAACTACTATGACTGATTTTTTTTTAATTTGTTGGAAGTTGTAAAGTTTACTTTCAATTTGCTTTTGAGCGACTTTCATAATTATTTCAAGTGTCAGGGAATATTCTTTTCATGCAGACGGGATGTGTAGAATCATAGTTGGAGACGTGAAGAGGATTAACTATTGGGGATACAAATGTTTTAGTTTTGGCAGTTTTGAACATATTTTAAAGCAGCAATAAAATTTTTCTGTTTTTTCATTCCCCTAATTACATACTGTAAGGATGGTGGAACATTTGGAGTAATCAGACTCTAGACAAAGATTGAACCTGATATTAGAGAATTTTTCTAAGTTTTAATGAAGAGTCAGAAATTTTAAATTTTCTTTTCACGCCTTTTTTGGAGTTCCTACTACACTTAACATTGAGTTGTGTAATAAAATGAGATTTGAACCCAAAGCAAAAATCCAACACACTTCTAACACATTAATAACCATTACAAGCAACCAACCACATACCGCATTTATAAAAAAAGTGGCTTTGACAACGAGGTACTATACATAACATTACATATTATATCCTATTTAACTGGCATTTGGGATGTTTTACATTTGTGCATTTCTATAAAAACTTTTGTGAAATAAAACAATAGTATTAATTTCAAATGGTCGTATGATTGCAATATATGCTTGCGTACAATTGGTAACATTTTTTGTCCAATTATTAGCGCTCCTTTTACAGCTCAGTGTTTTGGTGACACGTGTTCAAGTGTTTCAACCTNTTGTCCAATTATTAGCGCTCCTTTTACAGCTCAGTGTTTCGGTGACACGTGTTCAAGTATTTCAACCCGTCAACTGCAGACTTATTTACGTTAATATTAGTGACTTAACAACACAGGTGGTCTAAACCTGCTGGAAGAATATGGTTTGTGACAGTCGCCATTAGCTGCTTGGAAATGAAATATTTGTGCAAATAACGTTTCGTTAAAAAAAACTGTTCGATGAACGGTGGCTGCTGGATAGCAATTTATCTACGATTGTTCTGCTTATTGTGTCATTTGCAGAACATCTTTTTCGCTTAGTAACGTGGGTAAAAGGGGCCATCTCTAGCCACATTGCAGGGGAAAAATAAAAACAGAAGCTATGAGTAATAGTGCCAAATCAGTTAGTTTAAGGGCTTTTTTTTTAAGACCTGCCGCTAACATCCTGCAGCCTCAAGATTTGGTAGGTCCACCTCGACAAGCAGAAAGTGAAATAAATGTAAGTTCAGACATGCCATTAACTAACACCCCCACTGAAAGTGATGGCCGGCCTTTATCAAAAAGGAAACGTATCCTCCAAGAGTTTGTGTTGAAGGAGAATTTAACGAAATCTGAAATTATTTGGTGCATTCATATTATCATGCAACACCAGTCTATCCGTGGAGGTGCATCGGAGTGTACCACCACTATTTCAGTTAATGTTTCCAGATTCAGAAAAAGCTTTCAAAAATACAGCTTCAGAGGACAAAGTTGGCTTGTACAGTATTGTATGGTATTGCTCCATATTTTCACCAGCAACTTGTCAAGCTGTGCGTTATATGTAAGTACTTTGTTTTGGGGTTTGATGATGAATCATCGAATAAGACTTCACAAAAAGGACTAATGGATGTCAACTTTAGGTTTTGCCATAGATGAGGAATTAAAGTCGCTCCAAAACTAAGGTAAGTCTGAACTATGGGCAGGCCAATCTTAACTTGCCTTTGAAAAAGGTCAGGGAAAAATCACGATTTTGCCTGGAAAGCCTGGAAATTTCGAAAGGGAATTTGAGTGGCCAATCTGTGTATACATGCCTAGAAATATTTTATAACTTTCGAGCACTGTATTATGGTTTGCAAAATGTTAAGAATTAAAATGGAATTTTAACTTATTGCACCCTCAATACAAGACAATCATAGCTAACAAATTAAGTTTTTGCAACTTTTTTTGGAAGGAATATAATACTTACCCATCACTTGACAGTGGAAGGCTGTGTAATGTCACTTTTACTGGATGCATGGCAGATAAATGAGTTGCACTTTGGAAAGCATAAATTTAATAACAAAAGTTACATTTAATATATTCAGAGACAGTGTTTTAAAAGGATTGAATATTGCACTGCTCCATATTATCATGGTTTTATATTCCCTTGCTGACATAGTACTTTTAAAAACACCCAATTATTTTACTTTTAATTACTGTACAGTGGAACCGCGTTATAACGAGTATGGCCTATTGTGTCACGTCCGCTATATAAATGTTTAAACATGTCGTATCGCAAGTGATATTCACCCACTCGCCACACGCGAGCCAGCCTGTGTTGTTCTATATCGCACTGCCACACTTGCTTCGGCCGAAGCTAGAAAAGCAGGGCAGGCTGGGGTTGTGAGGGATAAGGAAGAAGGTATGATAGAAGAGAGGAGAGGTGCGAATGGGAGAAGAGCTAGTCGAGGCCAAGAAAAGAGGGTTACACTGGAAAAAGAACAGTATGATAGAGAA
>NQII01000296.1:937531-965536 GCA_002778355.1 Clitarchus hookeri | reverse complement strand
GGGGGGGGGGATATGTTAGCAGCCTACCGTTCCTTTTATGTTGTGGGGGTAGGAAGACTGCCGCTTGCAAGGTCATCGCATCGCCGCGTGCAAGGCGCGTAAGGGGAAAGGCATGATTACGTCTTAACAGTTGCTAGACAATGCTACATTGTTTATGATACGGTATTTGCTCGTGTATAGTGGGCACCATGATTTTTGCAACGAGTACCAGGAAAAATTTATATTTCTTTAAATAAAATTGCACCAACAATTTGTGGCACCTGTTAGTATATAACAAATTATTATTCTTTTACATTAATGTGTGGTGATTGTGATATGTTTGGAAAATACTTTAAGTAGGTTAAAAGAACAGCAACAAATGCGGTGGATCTAACTATTGACTGGCTTTCTTTTCTTTTATGCAGTGACGTGCTGGGGTTTTTTTTTTTTTTTTTTTCATGCTGGAATGTCACCCCTCAAAAAAACATGTCGCCTCTTCCCTTTTTTCTACCTGAAAGGCTGGCAATCCTCTGCCTGGCACGGATACAAAGAAGGCGTGGAGGAATTTATCGATCTGTAACATAAATGGGAAAGGGAGTGGAGACTGGAGAAGAAAGGAAACTGACAGAGGGGCGAGAGACAGGTTTAACTTAGGGAGGAGAGGGGCGAAACAGGAGAAGAGGTAGATGACAGAGAGAGACAAGGAGGGAGTGATGTAGCCCGCTGATTGGTAGGCAACTAACTCCCTCCCGCGACCCGAAGATTTGGAGGAGGAAGCAAAGTCGCGTTTGCTGGTCATTACATAATGCTGCTGTCAGATGTAGATTTTTTTGTATTATCTTGTCACTGCATACGCGCAGTTCACGGCGTTCTTTAAACACAGGATCTACAAGGGCAAATACAATTTAAAAAAATTACGGGCACAGTAAATTTTGTTGTAACGATAACTTGCTATAGCAATAATTTATTTTACCATTGTAGACTATCGTTATAACGTGGTTCCACTGTATATGATATTTTGAATTACGATGGTCTTGCATTCAGGGTGTGCTATATTTTTGAGTAAAGCTGCGATTGTGATTTTTGCTGGTGTTTATTGTAAAGTACCTCATGTTGCCGATTTTCAGTGGTATGCCTGAAATTTTTTTTTTTTTTTTACTTTATTCAGTTATTAATTTTGTAAGTAAAGCTACAGTGAGGTCAGCGTGCATCCAGGTTGAAGTCCCAGTGCCTGCAGATTTACCGTACCATAAGTAGTACGTAAATAGTTGATGAATGCTACATTTGTAATCAATGCATCGGATGTGCGGTGCTTTGAAATGTTTTCAGTTTCATTGCTGCGGTGTGAAAAGTCCCCAGGACTGGGGCAAGAAGTTTGAGAACGTGAGCGGGAAGCTGCCCACATCTTGTTGCAGCATGCAACACCACATGTGGGCTGGTGAACCTTGTGGCGTAAACAGTACGAACCTCAATGAAGTAGGCTGCCTGACAGAACTGGGGAGCTACGTGGCAAGCCATGCAGCAACTCTGGGGGGAGTCGGCATAGGCATTGCGGTCATTCAGGTGAGGTTCTGCATGTGTCTTCCATTTCACTGAGTTTCCCCTCGGACTCTCTGTCTCCTGTAACTTGGCAGGATTTTGACAATTCTGCGAAAGTAGCGCCAACCTTTACTTTTCGTTTATGTATCCTTTCGCCATCAGCTGGTGCGTCAAGTGGAGGCTGTATTTTTTATCAACACGCTGTCAGATAATCCTTTACTGTAATGTTAAACAAATTTTAAGGTATTCATAGACTAACATCTATCTTTAAAAAAAAAAAAATAGTAGGTTATAAAAGTAAAAATATAAAACCTTGCAAAAAAATTAAATATTTGCTAACTCTCTTTTAATCTGTCCGAGACAGTGAATTTGGGTTAACATTTGCGAGACTGTAGTTGTGGCTGTTATCACACTTTGGACGTCGTAGCTACTATTACTGAAACTAAAAGTAATTCGGGAAACTTGATTGACATTGCACTTTTATTCGCCAACAACTCACTGACTACTATTGATTGCAAAACAGTAATTCTGCTATTACTGATACTAAACAGTTCGAGTTGGAAATATGTGATGTGGAATAATGTAAGAATTGCTTAATAACTATTCACGCGTGTCCCACTTTCTTAGTTTTATTAATACAATATAGTAACAACAAGTTTTAGGGAGAACAATATGGCGTATAATTTACATAGACGAACGATTACCGGTAGAATAGAAATTACTAGTACTCAAAATTGCAGAGTTCGCTGAAAAATAAAACTATTGGTATCGGTTTGTAAATTTGTTATATATTACATACGAAAGGTATTCTTTTCTGGCTGGTAATGCTTCGGGAAAGAGCGGACACATGGCGCGACAGGATGAGGTGTGAGCTGTTTGCATTGCTCAATGGGTAGTAGCACGTTAGCCTGCCTCTTGATCCAGTCTTTTTAAAAGTTGACTTTTCCTCTATTACTGGCTCAGAATGACACGAATTTTAAATATGTTTTGTCAAATTAATAGAAAAAGTAATTCAACACTATAATGCAATATTTCTGTATTCTTTTGGAATTAATATCAAGCACATATGGAAAGCACGGGTGGAGAGTGGGAATACTACGTGAAAAAGGTAATTTCGCCAAATAAAACGCGAAGTCTGCTAAGTTGACAAAACTCGCCATCTTGTGCGACAGTTGATGTCACTGCATTACTCTTATAAAAAAAGTTACTAGCGTAATTTTATCTTAACAGAATTAATCCGTGAAAACATACTGTTCCCCTTTAATGCTTGTAATTTGCATAAATCTGTTTCGTCCGTTATGTAATTCTGGTTCTGGTCCATACCACAACCATTATACATATGTGTTTTATTTGCCCGAATATTCGTTTGCTGACTAAACAAAGAAATGCCTGAAATTATTATGTTTTACCTGTTTTTCGACGTAATTTAAAACAAATAGTGATTAAATGATCAAAAATAAATTACGTGGTTGTTAACAATTGCAACGTTTCACAACTAGTTGTGTACGCTAGCATTTGAGGTTANGATCAAAAATAAATTACGTGGTTGTTAACAATTGCAACGTTTCACAACTAGTTGTGTACGCTAGCATTTGAGGTTAGGGAGTGTCTGTTTACCTGCTTTTGGTGCTACTGAATTTTGGTAGTACTTTTTTTAAGATAGTTTTTTCACAGATAACCGAATATATTTTGGTTTTCGGACAGAATATCTGATCGATGGATGCGGATAAATTAATGATTTAAGGGCGTAGCATGCACGTTTTTTTTAACATTGTTTATATAGGATATTTGTTGGGACCATCCAAAAATATTGACTGATACTGGAAATCTACATAAACGGGAACGCAACAACAAGGTTTCACTGTGCTACTTTATCGTGATGTTTAGTTTGTAACATTAACCACCACTGTTTTGTGACCGTGTAAAATAAAATGTATTAATTATCTAGGGACTCTTTCTTATCGTGTATTTTCTGCTTGTCTGATGTGCAATGGCAGTGCGCTCAGGATAGCCAACATAATATTAACTTTTGTTCGTTCGTGCTTCAATTGATACAGGTTTTTGTAAATGGCACTTTGTTTGTTTCGTATACATCAATTTGCCACTCACTGACTACAGGATGATGTACGNACAGGTTTTTGTAAATGGCACTTTGTTTGTTTCGTATACATCAATTTGCCACTCACTGACTACAGGATGATGTACGATGAGTTACCGCCACTCACAGGGCCTATTCCTTACATAATTTGGAGCAAAATATGTCCTATAAATGTGGGTCCTATTCCCAATATATACAGAGTAACTCAAAACATTAGAAAAATGACAAATAAAATAATAACCCTTTTAGATGTAAATACATTGATGTATTATCAGACCATGTTGTTTATAGTTGAGCATCACAATTACATCTAACAAGCATACAAAAGATGTTCCAAAATGTTTCCGTCTACTTCCATACACTTGGCCGCATGCTTATGAACCGCACGTGTTGCTCTACGTAGCTGCACACGGCTGTCTCTGATTTATGTGGCAGCATGCATGTTATGCGCGAGTAGTTCCTCGAGTGTTTGTGCAGTCCTTTGGTAAACAATTTTCTTCATCCATCCCCATACGCAATAATCTTGTGGTGATAGATTTGGTGATCGAGGAGGCCAGGGGTGACAATCATCTCATCCTATCCATCTCGGAAAATGCACATTTAAGTGTTGTAGTTTTTTTTTTTTTGTGAAATGTAATATTAATTGGCACGTGTTTACCGCTTTGTAAAACTCCTCGTTCTGCCATTTTCCTTAACCGCCGTCCACAATGAACCGACACAAATATAATTTACGTTTCTATAAGTTTATTTTCAAGAAACGTGCACAGTATTGATTTTACAGAATGATTATGCAAATTTAATTATTTAATGCTAGTGATGAATAACATGATTTTAGTGAAGTGAACTTGCAAGGCTTTACATAGAAAAACACATGCTCAAGAGGTTGTGAATTTTACAAACAGTAAGTTTGCGTGTTTTGTAAATAATGTATTTGTAAACCATTACTATAATTATTGATGTACACGTGGCCTGAAAAAACCGCACTTTCAATGCTTTTGTAGTGTGTAAATAATGTTTGTTTATTTACCTATACAGTGGAACCCTCTTATAAGGTTCTTCAGGGGTCCACAAGAAAGTGACACTATAAGCAGGAAAACCTNACAGGTTTTTGTAAATGGCACTTTGTTTGTTTCGTATACATCAATTTGCCACTCACTGACTACAGGATGATGTACGGTGAGTTACCGCCACTCACAGGACCTATTCCCTTACATAATTTGGAGCAAAATATGTCCTATAAATGTGGGTCCTATTCCAAATATATACAGAGTAACTCAAAACATTTTAAAAATGACAAATAAAATAATAACCCTTTTAGATGTAAATACATTGATGTATTATCAGACCATGTTGTTTATAGTTGAGCATCACAATTACATCTAACAAGCATACAAAAGATGTTCCAAAATGTTTCCGTCTACTTCCATACACTTGGCCGCATGCTTATGAACCGCACGTGTTGCTCTACGTAGCTGCACACGGCTGTCTCTGATTTATGTGGCAGCATGCATGTTATGCGCGAGTAGTTCCTCGAGTGTTTGTGCAGTCCTTTGGTAAACAATTTTCTTCATCCATCCCCATACGCAATAATCTTGTGGTGATAGATTTGGTGATCGAGGAGGCCAGGGGTGACAATCATCTCATCCTATCCATCTCGGAAAATGCACATTTAAGTGTTGTAGTTTTTTTTTTTTTGTGAAATGTAATATTAATTGGCACGTGTTTACCGCTTTGTAAAACTCCTCGTTCTGCCATTTTCCTTAACCGCCGTCCACAATGAACCGACACAAATATAATTTACGTTTCTATAAGTTTATTTTCAAGAAACGTGCACAGTATTGATTTTACAGAATGATTATGCAAATTTAATTATTTAATGCTAGTGATGAATAACATGATTTTAGTGAAGTGAANATTGATTTTACAGAATGATTATGCAAATTTAATTATTTAATGCTAGTGATGAATAACATGATTTTAGTGAAGTGAAATTGCGAGGCTTTACATAGAAAAACACATGCTCAAGAGGTTGTGAATTTTACAAACAGTAAGTTTGCGTGTTTTGTGAATAATGTATTTGTAAACCATTACTATAATTATTGAGGGTACACGTGGCCTGAAAAATCCGTACTTTCAACGCTTTTGTAGTGTGTAAATAATGTTTGTTTATTTACCTATATCGGAAATTCAACGAGTATAAGGTTAACTTCGGTCAAAGTTTGTGTGTGTATTGCAGCTGCATGAATACAAACAGTGATGTATGTATCGTGTTTTGTTTTTTCATTGAAGTAAAAATTTTCGAAGTTTTAATAACTTGAATGTTATTTCCATACAAGCAAAATTTTCCACTGCTCCATCGAAGCATCATGCAACTTAAAATGCCACACACTCGTAAGAACCTCAAAACAATGCCGTCTCACGAAAGACGTTATACCCCCCTGCCAATAGTGTTTCCTTTTTTTCCCCTCGAAATAAAATAAACAGAACCCCAACAAACTAAACTTGGCAATTACAAAAATAAAACGGGTGGGAATGCCAACCTAGCTATAACAACCTACATTGATTACTGGACGGAAGTGAGCTAATATGTCTGTCTTTCAGTGCCTGCCATGACAGNTACATTGATTACTGGACGGAAGTGAGCTAATATGTCTGTCTTTCAGTGCCTGCCATGACAGGAAACACGAAGAAATTCAAGTGTGCATTGGACTCAAACCATTTGTTTACAANTGTCTTTCAGTGCCTGCCATGACAGGAAACACGAAGAAATTCAAGTGTGCATTGGACTCAAACCATTTGTTTACAAAAGTCTTTTTCTTCACTGACAAAGCAGCTGTGGTGGAAGGATACATTGTGGTCGCACTACTTTTCTAGAACTGTCAAAATTTACCCCACTTACATGAAATGGACCATACTTAAGTTAGCATTGGGAAAATCTGGTACCATAATTCCCCAGCTTTACATTAGACGTAGAACAGCTGTACTTTCTTCACTGCATACTGGCAAAATCACCCATGATAACCTTTGAATCGCAGTCTCCCCCCCCCCCTTTTTTTTTTCCTACTTCACATAAAAATGTGATATAGTTTTTTTTACAAAATGTTGTGAGTAAAAAGTAAAACTGCTTATGTTGCAGTTCCTGGGAGTGGTGTTGGCATGCAATCTGGCTCGCACCATCAAGAAGTCATACGAGTCAGTTTAACAGTGTCACTACTCCAACTGATCACTCGCTCAATGTTTTTGTGCCACAATGGTTTTTTTTATTATTTAGTAATTGTGTTTACAGTGATAAAAACTACTATTGTTATATTTTTGCTCAATAGCTAAAATTAAGGAAGTTATGAAGAAGTGCTTGGTGTGTTTTTTTTTTTTTTGACACTTTTTATTTTGGTTTGATTTATTTGAAGGATTGGTGAAATGTGTCGCACAATTCTTAAAATTATAATTTTTGTAAAGCATGTCACTTCTTATAGAGATATTGTGGTTTTATTTTGAAAAATATGCATTCATGTAAAAAAAAAAANTTTGTAAAGCATGTCACTTCTTATAGAGATATTGTGGTTTTATTTTGAAAAATATGCATTCATGTAAAAAAAAAAAGTTTTATTTTGTGAATTAGAAATTTAGTATTTTGTAAAAGTGTTATTCTGAAAATGTTGGTTATGNAAAAAAAAAAAGTTTTATTTTGTGAATTAGAAATTTAGTATTTTGTAAAAGTGTTATTCTGAAAATGTTGGTTATGAAATGCAGATAATGAATTTTGTCTTTGAAACCATGAGGAATAGTGTATATGTTGATGCACAAGTGGTTAGCTGTTAAATTTTCACTTAACAAGTACAAGTGCAGTAATTTGTACAAACGTGTCTTATATTAAACATTCTCGTGACACCTCACCACATATACTTTATTGAGACTGAATAATTACTAGAGGTGGGACGAACTACAGCATCACCTACAATATTTTTATTGAACTGAATCTTCAAAACTGTCCACGAACTGACTTTAAAAAAATGACTTATCCACACATATATGCTTTCATAACTCAGCCCTTAACACTTTTGAGTGCGGTACAGATTTATTGAAAATTAATACAAGCTGGAAGTGAGATGCTTAAATTCACGACCGTATGACCATCAGTTNTGCGGTACAGATTTATTGAAAATTAATACAAGCTGGAAGTGAGATGCTTAAATTCACGACCGTATGACCATCAGTTATGTTGGTCTCTGTATTTTCATTTGCAACCATCCTAGTGGTTAATACCACACCTGACATGCTTACTGCACAGTAAAACGTTCATTACTGGCTGTCTCTCTGCCAATGTAATGCCAAGTTGGAAGTGTCCCAATCAAATGTCCATTCCTACGTATATTAATACTCGATCCATCCTGTTTGTTACGAGTAATTTTCATTTTGAGAGTTGCTGACGTACTATCACATTGAAAAGAACCTTGGGAAAACTACTGGTGAAGTAGCATACCGTTGCCCGTGTCTTCAAAGAACGTGAAAGTCTTAATTTTAGGGCAAACTCCATACAATTCAGTTAAATGGAGGTGACATAATATAACGTCAGTAGCACCCAAAGTGTTAATTGTTCAAGGATATAACCAAACACAAACATGTAATACCGCCTTAATAATGCCATCTCCATTAGATCAACATGTAGCGTGAAAAATACACACTTATATACATGCAACTTTCTCAGCTCAGTCTCCATTTGTTCCAAGCATATAACAGAAACAAACATGTATAACCACATTCACAATTTGAAGTGTTTAAACATGTAACATATACAATAAACACATGCATGTACAACCTGCACATTTTCATCACCAACAGTTCCAGAATGTAATAAACAAATTTTTTTCTAATTTGAAAAAAGTGCAAGATTAACTTACTGTTAACTGTTGGTTTTGTTAGATTTGATTGATACAATAATTAATTGAAACTGAGAAATATGTATATTTATTGTCTTTTTTACAAGCATATGAAAACCACAAATTAGCAGCATAAAAAATGTTGATTGAAAGTGTAATTTTTCGAAAATGCAAGCAAATAACTTATTTTATGTACAATCGATTTTAAATTAAAAATGCCATGAGTAAATATAGGAAAGCACCCAGTTTTACACACCATAGAGTTCAAAATACAACGCTGTTATCACTGTTATGAAAAAAGGGGGGGGGGGAACCAAGTGTGACTCATTCTGTAATTTTTTGTTGTTTTGCACCCCATGTTTGTTATTTTTCAGCATCTTTGAGGTGGAGTAATTTCGTTTCAAAGTGTTTTAATGTTGTTAGTTTCTGGCAAATTTTTGGACCGAATACGAACTCTTGTAAATTATTCGAAGAGAACTAGAACCTATATTTTACATGACAATCAATTTCTAACCGAACATCACCTTAAAGTTCGGGTTCAGTTCGAAATTCGAACATTCGACCAATCTATAATAATTACATTTTAAAAAGAAGCACAAAAAGTGTCGGTTCCATTTCCACAGTTCCTGTAGTTGAATTTAAGTAGTGTAGGATTTACTATTGGAAGGAAATTAAGCTGAGTTTTAAATTTTAATCAGTACCGCGCTGACAACATCTGTACTGCATTGCATCATCTTCTCCCCCTACCCTCTCGTTTACATACTGTATTTGATTCAGTGCATACTTGTATTTTCAATCTTGAAGATGTAATGCAGAAAATTTATGGTTTTATTTTTTAGTATAAACTGTAAAGCTGCTATAAAGAAAAGTTGAACCGTGAATATTTTTTTATCTATGTTAACAAGCAAGATGATGTATTGGCCAACCATAATTAGCTGTTTTTTTTTTCACTTCAAGGCGAGCCGTGTTAGAACAGTTCATTGGTAAATCATACCTACTTGATATGTTGACTTTATGCACTTCAAATATTCCTACACATAATTTTGTAATAAACAGTTTTTTTTTTTTTTTACAGTTGTACTTTTCATTAGTGTTTGATGTCCACCACATTATACATAAAATATGTGTGTTGTAACCCTAATAATGAGCAAGCAAAAGGTAATGGGCTAATAGGTATTATAAATTGGTGTTGCAAATATTGGTTCGCTGCTTAGTGATTCTTACACGCTCATTCAATTTTGTTCAAATAGTGGAAGGCGTAGCAGGTGCACATGTAGGCACTTTCCTTTGCAGAGCCTTTGCACCAAAGTACAGTAGTTACATATTGCAGAACACTTGTACACACGGGGGACTTTAATGTTAAACAGACAATTGCTTTAATGTAAAATCCATNTGCGGTACAGATTTATTGAAAATTAATACAAGCTGGAAGTGAGATGCTTAAATTCACGACCGTATGACCATCAGTTTTGTTGGTCTCTGTATTTTCATTTGCAACCATCCTATTGGTTAATACCACAACTGACATGCTTACTGTACAACGTTCATTACTGGCTGTCTCTCTGCCAATGTAATGCCAAGTTGGAAGTGTCCCAATCAAATGTCCATTCCTACNCTGGCTGTCTCTCTGCCAATGTAATGCCAAGTTGGAAGTGTCCCAATCAAATGTCCATTCCTACGTATATTAATACACAATCCATCCTGTTCGTTAGAGTAATTTTCATTTTGAGAGTTGCTGACGTACTATCACATTGAAAAGAACCTTGAGAAAACTACTGGTGAAGTAGCATACCGTTGCCAGTGTCTTCAAAGAACGTGAAAGTCTTAATTTTAGGGCAAACTCCATACAATTCAGTTAAATGGAGGTGACATAATNAGTGTCTTCAAAGAACGTGAAAGTCTTAATTTTAGGGCAAACTCCATACAATTCAGTTAAATGGAGGTGACATAATATAACGTCAGTAGCACCCAAAGTGTTAATTGTTCAAGGGTATAACCAAACACAAACATGTAATACCGCCTTAATAATGCCATCTCCATTAGATCAACATGTAGCGTGAAAAATACACACTTATATACATGCAACTTTCTCAGCTCAGTCTCCATTTGTTCCAAGCATATAACAGAAACAAACATGTATAACCACATTCACAATTTGAAGTGTTTAAACATGTAACATATACAATTAACACATGCATGTACAACCTGCACATTTTCATCACCAACAGTTCCAGAATGTAATAAACAAATTTTTTTCTAATTTGAAAAAAGTGCAAGATTAACTTACTGTTAACTGTTGGTTTTGTTAGATTTGATTGATACAATAATTAATTGAAACTGAGAAATATGTATATTTATTGTCTTTTTTACAAGCATATGAAAACCACAAATTAGCAGCANATAATTAATTGAAACTGAGAAATATGTATATTTATTGTCTTTTTTACAAGCATATGAAAACCACAAATTAGCAGCATAAAAAATGTTGATTGAAAGTGTAATTTTTCGAAAATGCAAGCAAATAACTTATTTTATGTACAATCGATTTTAAATTAAAAATGCCATGAGTAAATAAAGGAAAGCACCCAGTTTTACACACCATAGAGTTCAAAATACAACGCTGTTATCACTGTTATGAAAAAAGGGGGGGGGGGAACCAAGTGTGACTCATTCTGTAATTTTTTGTTGTTTTGCACCCCATGTTTGTTATTTTTCAGCATCTTTGAGGTGGAGTAATTTCGTTTCAAAGTGTTTTAATGTTGTTAGTTTCTGGCAAATTTTTGGACCGAATACGAACTCTTGTAAATTATTCGAAGAGAACTAGAACCTATCTTTTACACGACAATCAATTTCTAACCGAACATCACCTTAAAGTTCGGGTTCAGTTCGAAATTCGAACATTCGACCAATCTATAATAATTACATTTTAAAAAGAAGCACAAAAAGTGTCTGTTCCATTTCCACAGTTCCTGTAGTTGAATTTAAGTAGTGTAGGATTTACTATTGGAAGGAAATTAAGCTGAGTTTTAAATTTTAATCAGTACCGCGCTGACAACATCTGTACTGCATTGCATCATCTTCTCCCCCTACCCTCTCGTTTACATACTGTATTTGATTCAGTGCATACTTGTATTTTCAATCTTGAAGATGTAATGCAAAAAATTTATGGTTTTATTTTTTAGTATAAACTGTAAAGCTGCTATAAACTAAAGTTGAACCGTGAATATATTTTTATCTATGTTAACAAGCAAGATGATGTATTGGGCAACCATAATTCGCTGTATTTTTCACTTCAAGGCGAGCCGTGTTAGAACAGTTCATTGGTAAATCATACCTACTTGATATGTTGACTTTATGCACTTCAAATATTCCTACACATAATTTTGTAATAAACAGTTTTTTTTTTTTTTTACAGTTGTACTTTTCATTAGTGTTTGATGTCCACCACATTATACATAAAATATGTGTGTTGTAACCCTAATAATGAGCAAGCAAAAGGTAATGGGCTAATAGGTATTATAAATTGGTGTTGCAAATATTGGTTCGCTGCTTAGTGATTCTTACACGCTCATTCAATTTTGTTCAAATAGTGGAAGGCGTAGCAGGTGCACATGNCGTAGTGATTCTTACACGCTCGTTAAATTTTGTTCAAATAGTGGAAGGCGTAGCAGGTGCACATGTAGGCACTTTCCTTTGCAGAGCCTTTGCACCAAAGTACAGTAATTACATATTGCAGAACACTTGTACACACGGGGGACTTTAATGTTAAACAGACAATTGCTTTAATGTAAAATCCATNGTTACATATTGCAGAACACTTGTACACACGGGGGACTTTAATGTTAAACAGACAATTGCTTTAATGTAAAATCCATAGAAAACATATTATGAAGCTACTTGTTAGCTGGCATCCCCATGGTTATGAAATCAAATTCTTCAAGCCAATCGTTATGATTAATTATTAAAATAAACATTACTCTACTTTTTCTGTAAATACAAATAAAAAAAATTGTGCTGTGATTAACATATAAATTGTCTTTCGCCTGTGTTTGAGCCAAAACCTAGCATTGCCACTGTGATCCTTTCGTGAAGTTGGAGTGACTGTCAATATATCTTGGGGAATGTAACATGGCAACTTGTGTGGGAAATCTTACCTGTTCCGTACCTGAAGACATAAGACTGGTTATGAAACTAGAGAACTGTCCATTAAAAATAAACTAGTGGATTTTTTGGCGCCTTTATTATATAGCTGTTGCAGTCCTTTACGCAAGTAATTGTGCAAAGTACCAATGTAAATAATTCTCAAGCCAGTCCAATAAACTATTTTTATATTTGTGCTATGTAATGTGGTAGAATTGTAAAAGGAAGTTGTTTAATAAAGTGTATATTCTTCACAACCCTGAGTCTTTGATATCAATGTTCTTACATACAGATGTGTTGAAGTTGGATGAAACGTTTCCCGTTAGGCTCAGATTGAAACTCGAGCCAAATCAAACTCTCTCGTCTAACTTCAACTTGATAACCAAGTGTATTAACTTGACTTCCTCACTTTCTTCAAGTTCCTGGTACAATAGAATAAAATAAGTTTTGTAGGAAAACATCTTAGAATCTGCTTTTGTTTGTCTCCCCACATAGTGATAAATGCACTTGAGAACAAAGACTACCCCTAAAAATTTGTTAGTCGACAGTCTTTGCAAGGGCCAAAAATTAGAAAACTATTAATATCTTGCAGTTATTGCATTGGGAGTGGTCACCTTGGACTCTCTAAGATACACTGAAACGTATACTAGCAAGTCAAACAGCACCACCATTGTGATGATCACTGTACTGTTCCAGTTCACTACAAAATGTACCTGAATATGGCGTTAACTGTTCCAAGCTGAGAACTGGAAGAATCCTGTTATACAGCTGCACTTCAATTCATATAAGTAGGGTAGTGTTGTGGAAGGTTAATTAGTATCATGGGCAATCTGTTGGTGACAATAGGGTGGGGGTAAGGGGTACCAGTAATTTTGAGAAGGGTTGATGCCTGGGTGGCAGACTGCTCTAGCACGCTTCTGGACAGCCAGTAGGGGTAAGCCCCAAGGGTGGCGCACCCTGACCTGACCATTGAGGGAACCGAGTAAGGTTCGCAGAGCAATGTGGAAGCATGTTAAAGGTACAAGAGTTTGGGTATGGCCAACGTTATGCTACCGGGACACTACCCACGATCAG
The DNA here is from genome assembly GCA_002778355.1 of Clitarchus hookeri. Lineage (NCBI taxonomy): Eukaryota > Metazoa > Arthropoda > Insecta > Phasmatodea > Phasmatidae > Clitarchus > Clitarchus hookeri. The sequence continues at coordinate 951,829 of NQII01000296.1, read as the reverse complement.
GCGTATCTCAATCCCGTGTCGTAGGGGGGGCCATCTCCATAAATTATGGTTTAATTGGCTTGTGCTTGGGTGACTAAGCATTCATCATCCTTGGTTCTAAAAAACTGAAGTTGGCAACTTCAGTCCAATATAGGACGTTATAACAAAGTTGCCATTCCAACTTTTTTTTTTTTTACAGCAAACTAAGATGGATTGAGTTGTGTCTTATTTGGAGACAGCATCGTTTTCTATTTGTGGTTCTTATTTACAAGAAAGGGTTTTAAATAGTGATGGGTCGAGTCACTCTACTTTTAGGTNTCGTTTTCTATTTGTGGTTCTTATTTACAAGAAAGGGTTTTAAATAGTGATGGGTCGAGTCACTCTACTTTTAGGTCATAAGCAACAAATATTCGCACCCAACAATAACCTTTCGTGTCTTGCGAATCAATTTTATGTTACTGGCCGCTAAAGTTGCGCCAGAATGAAAACAATAATTGGCTACATGCCTTCACACTTGGTTGACGTTCGGTTTTGATAAAATCCAGTGGGTGTTATATTCTGCGACTTGAGCCATTTTGCCGATAAGTGTGCAAAAACCTTCGCTTTGGGGGGAACCCCTATTTGGGCATGCTTGCATAGTGGTGGTTTCCTCGGTTAGAAGAGCCGGTGGGAGACTTAATTTCCAGCAGGATGGTGCCCCACCCCATTGGCGCTTGGCTGTTCGCGGATACCTGAACGAGACGTTGCTGCAACGCTGGATCGGTCGAGGAGCCGCTGGGGATACATAAAGGAACTAGTGTTTCGTCCACCATTGCCGGCTAACATTGACAACCTCAAAACGAGAATTACGAACGCCATCCAAACCATAACACCAGACATGCTGACAAGAGTGTGGAACGAGTTTGATCATCGCGTAGATGCCGTTCGGGCCGCTTGTGGTGGTCACATTGAACATTTATGAATGTATGATAAACCAACTCCACGGTTCATTTGATTGGTCAATCAAGGTTGTAGGTTGTTTGGTTTTGATATTATAGACCTTCAAAGTTGGGGTATTCTTTTATACTCATCATGTATATTACCACTCAAGTTGAAACCTCTTTCATGAAAAATTGTATGGCAGTCATTTGTATTATTTCGTTTTTGGCGTGTACGCAACATGATATAAAAAGTATATGTGGCGTAAAAGCCACTCCTTGTCTTAAGGCAGCGCACGCCCAAGGCAAAGCTTTTATTGTCAACGACAAAGGAACGAATGGCATAAAAACTAAACAAGCGCTCCTTGCCACAGCAAGGAACGGCTAACGCTGGCGTTCGCCAAGCCGCTTCTTGTCGCATAGAAGAATGAACTGTGCCGGTGCGCAGGCACAAGGTAGTTGCTCCTTGTCATGCCGAGTAGCGAACAGGTACGGAGAAAAAGTATTTGTGGACGAGGTTACATGAATGAAACTAATAAAGATGTATGTGTATATGCAACATTTTGGAATACAATTCATAAAACAGAGTTGAACAAGTATTTGATTCTAAATTGGTAAAGGTAATGACAATGAAAGGTGACATGAGATCATAATGAACTTTCACAACAGAGTATAGTACTGGCAATCGTGAATTTCACAAATAAGTCAAAATGTATAGTTCCGGAACAAATTATCACGCAAAGTTCAATATGTAGTTCACTACATATATACATATATATATAACGCCAAATTCGGCACAGCAATGGACGTGCTACACATTCTAACTGCAAGATTTATAACTGAAAAAGTCTCTGTGACTGGAAATATTCCCCATCCCTAATTTCAAATGCTAAGGACAAGTGTTTCCTAAATGATGTAAATACTATAATATTCAAGATTATATATACCAAGTATTTTATGTGAAAATACTTCATTCTTCACAAGTAAATGTATATTCTGTACATTCAAATACACGTAAAAATTAAACGTTATGTAGAACAGCAAACACAATTCTTACGTTATGATGGTTTTCGATTTACGAGGTTATCGCTGTTCACAACTATTGGCAATTTTACAACAGTACGTAAATGGGAAAACTTACTGCAAATTTATAAAATTAAGTAAATTTCAATAACCGCAATATTCAAGAAGTTGTTACAAGTTCATTGTAATTCTGTCTTCATTTTATTATCTCCAGAGCACATTCAATGAACTGGACAAATGCATTGTTCGCATCGAGTGTACATTGTTCCCACTGGCTTAAAAACAGAAGTGTTTGATACTGAGAAAAGATCTTGCAGCCCTCCCAGAGTTTTGAGGCGAGGGAGTGGGAAAGGATTGAAAAATGAAGGATGCTACATTTTATTAAAACTGATGCAAGATCCTCAAAGAAGTAGCGCCGTGTGCCAGCAAAGTTAAGGGCAAAAACCTTTGTCTTTGATTAATGATATAGGAGGGAATTCATGTGGCACTGTGAATTTGTTAGAAGATATCAAATACTCAAAATTTTATTATTGCACAATGTTTATTAACCAAAAGACACAAACCACAAACAAATCTATAAATGCCATTATCGACTACATACGTACAACCATGAGATCGATTCTACTAACATTTACAACAGAGCTGTAATGGCAACTTGATACTTTCCAGTTCGAAATACAGTAACTAAGGAAAAGTACATAATAAGTACACATTCAATGCCTTGCATGTAATTCAATCACAAGACCCTCAGTATTACTTATGCCTGCACACTTTCAGGCACATAACGTGTCAAGTGAGGGAACTACCAGGCCACAAACACCTGGCATTCCGCACAGTGGAATGCCACACACCTGGCATTCCGCACAGTGGAAGTTTATGTATGGGATGCAACCATCAGCATGGAACATGCACTGTAATGTAGAACTTTTATCAACAAAAAAAACAGGTGCCCAGGATGTACATTACACACCTGCAATTTGAATCCCAGTTTACACCATTACTTCACTTTGAAGCAGTTATCAATAATCATTTTAATTATTAATAGTGAATTTTAGTAAAAAAAATAATATGCAGACTGCAATAAACTGCAAATACCATCCCAGGGGAAAAATTATTTATACATATTCAGTTCTAGAAACCTGTGTTTCAGTGCAAAGAGATGTGGCAAAAGCTATAGATATGTTAGAGTGCTAAACGAGGTACAAGATATGTACTGTATTTACTCATGGTCGGAAACACTCGCTCATTGGGTACATGGAAGGCTACTTATCTCGTGGCACGTCACACTGTCAGTGGAAGTATGCATAAAAAAAGCCATTTTTTAAAATAAAAGTACTGTTTAAGAAGTTGTTTTGGGTATGGGAAATGCCCACTAACCATTGTCTGCATTCTTTGTACAAACACAGCTATGAAGCATCATCTGCAACTCTCATTATCTTACCACGTTTGTCGTACTGCTTGCATTCAGCAGTAACAGTATAACTTAGCCATTGTACGTTACTATTGTCAGGACTTGTGTTACCAACATATCAGGCAGGAGATCTTGTCGCGGAGCCTTCTTTCTCTTCGAGTTTGGCCAAAAGACTCGTCCGCGCCGGGATTGGTTTTACCAGGGCCACTCTCGCCCTCTCTTCTACAGTTATCTCGTTGTCGCTCTGCTGCAAACAGCTTGGCAAATTTGTCCCTAGTCCATCAGACATTAGTGGGCACAGGTCGGAGATATATGCATTTGTAACTTCCTCCTGACGTAATAAAACATTTACCAAGAAACCTCTTTTTGGTCTGATCTTTCGCTTTCACTTCCCTTACCACTTTGCTTCCGTGTGCATATCCAACCATCTACTCCAACGTACATGCACCACTACCGTGATAAGAGTATCGAACCAAAAGTCCCCACTGAAGGGCGCTCCCACGTCAAAGTTTGGTTAGCTGGTTGCTGGCAGTAGTGCCACCCACCTGGCGCCACTGTGGCAGGGGGAGAGAGAACTCTTCTCTGAGGCTTGGGGAGAACAAACACGTTGCGACATCACAACTCTAAGGCTACAAGCTGGTAACGCCACTTACTTGAGAGCCATGGAGTCTTTAAGTGGGGAATGCTGTGAACCCAATCGGGTTGAAGTCAGTGGCAGGTAGTGCCAATCGCTCAACTTCTCACCGAGAGGAATCAGGAGGCCCTCTCCACAAACCGCTATAGGCCTGAGCACCGTCCCTCGTGAAGCACATGCTCCTGCCCCGAACGAGGGATAGGACTCCGGCAGGGATCTACCCCAAGGCACTGGCACCAGGAAGAGTAGTTTCCTTCCTACACCTAACTGCTGTAAAACCCCTTTTGTTACACTTTTCAAGTGTCAAGGAAAAAAATGTTGCAAAATGCACGAAAGTGGGGAAAAATGAAATGACAGGCTGTTCACGGTAAGGCGATCATTTTTAAAATNGAATGTTGCAAAATGCACGAAAGTGGGGAAAAATGAAATGACAGGCTGTTCACGGTAAGGCGATCATTTTTAAAATCGACCTCTGAAAAATGTCACTGCCTCCCCCTGCATGTATTGTAACGGGCTTACAGACTGGCGTGCGCCCAGTAAAGTTCGCAATGACAAAGGGAAAGTAGTTCCATGTCTTAACGAATTAAAATTGTCAACACTGGAATTACTTGTTTGTCTTTATAATTTCCTTGATGTAAATAATGTAAGAATTAACAAATTTTCTAATAATTTCACAGTTTCACTTGACTATGAATGTAGTGATCAGGCACATGACAATGTTAGTTTTACACATGGCGGAAGACTACACAATGTGCATACAAGCAGACCTTAAGCAGGGCTATCAAAAGAGCTCAATGAACAGTCTATAATGCGGTATGTGCATTACGTGGGACCAAAGTTAAGTTGAGAAGTATTGTTCAGTGCTTAGCGTGGTCTTGTGTGCCGGCATGCCCAGAGACAACCCGCTGGCCAACTGCATCATCAGCCACATTTCTCACGTGTGAAAATCCTTGTGACCCTGCTGGTAATTGAACGCAGTTCACTTCGGCAGCAAGCAGGTAGTGAGACTACCACACCACCGGTGATTTATGTTAATTGTTTCTGAAATAAAGTTAGCTTCCTAGAAGTGATGAAATCAATGGCCTCCACGGAGGACCAAAGAAAATGTGTAAAGTATGGGTAAAGTGCTGAANCACGGAGGACCAAAGAAAATGTGTAAAAAGTATGGGTAAAGTGCTGGGAAAAAAAAAAAAGAGGTTATACTATAATTTCCTACCAGCGATTAGTAGTACCAAACACGTGTGAAACAATCTACTGTAAGCACAAGGAAATAAAAACTTTTGTGTCAGGAATGTCATTTACATGTAGATACCCAAAAAAACAATTACAACAAATTTCTTAATGTTACAATGTTCATCTTGTATGAAAGTCAAAACAGTTTTATTGTAATCTAATTTTTTAATTTCTATGCCCAATGCAATNGTTTCTGAAATAAAGTTAGCTTCCTAGAAGTGATGAAATCAATGGCCTCCACGGAGGACCAAAGAAAATGTGTAAAAAGTATGGGTAAAGTGCTGGGAAAAAAAAAAAAGAGGTTATACTATAATTTCCTACCAGCGATTAGTAGTACCAAACACGTGTGAAACAATCTACTGTAAGCACAAGGAAATAAAAACTTTTGTGTCAGGAATGTCATTTACATGTAGATACCCAAAAAAACAATTACAACAAATTTCTTAATGTTACAATGTTCATCTTGTATGAAAGTCAAAACAGTTTTATTGTAATCTAATTTTTTAATTTCTATGCCCAATGCAATCCTGATATTGCGCTCCGGCATAGTTGGAAATGATAACTGTATTCAGTCACTTGCGATGGACATTAACACAATTCCAGAGGGAAAAAAAACAGTTCATCAACTTTACCACTTTCGTGAACAGCACCAGACTGACACGCAATATTTTTAAAGGACCCAAACCATGTTCCATTGTCAGCCAACACCAAGAAGAGATAATATGCCTCACAGGATGAAGGGCACAATGGCTTTCCTACTGCGGGGGTAGTTTGGAAACTCCTTCTTGTACGCCCTGTGCTTCCCCAGGGCCCACACTGCCATCTGGTAGAACCCAGCCAGAGCGAACAGCCCCGCTGGAAAAAAAATACACCAAGTCTCTCCATATTTTATTTATTTTTAAAGCCTTCAGTCCACATCCATTCGACTGGATGGGAGCTGTAAATGTTACATTACATAAATACTATACAAACACCGTATTCACCTGAATATAAGACTACATACTGTTGTTCCAAATTTCACTTTCAAAAATTATGGGGTCAAATTATTTTTGCATCACAAAAAAATTTGAGGTTAATATTTATGCATAGGTAACAGTAATAGCACTTAGTTCATGGTTTTCAGAGAAATATTCTAATGTTTCGAAAAACACAAGTTTGGTTAATACTATCAAAACACAATCACAACAAAAAGTGAGGTTAACTTCAATTTCTGTCCCGTTTTTCTTCCAATAGGCTCTATTACTGGTTTTTAATCCAGGCGTGCAGATATTTCTAATTATCGCGAAACCACCTGACAAAACCACCGCTAAAATATTGGTACAAGTATTAAATATGCATAAATGGGTCAGTGCATTACATTACACTACAGGCAGTTATGTTTGGTTAGTTTGTGTTTACCAAAGATACAATTGTAATATGGTGGTAAACTTAACATCTAGTGATATACAGCAGCTACGTGATCACCAAAATGGCATCATGTCTGTGATGCACCAACTTTGGTGCTGACGTTCAACATTCCCAGAAGTGAATACGTCTGGGGTTGCGAGTACGAGATGGTAGCTGTGTCTAAGACTTTAATTTATTTTTCCGTGCTTGTTTACTCCTGGCCGAAACCGTTTCCTGGTTTTGCATCAAACGTATTGATAAATGAGTACGTGTTAATTAATTTAAGTGAGCACATTGNGCACCAACTTTGGTGCTGACGTTCAACATTCCCAGAAGTGAATACGTCTGGGGTTGCGAGTACGAGATGGTAGCTGTATCTAAGACTTTAATTTATTTTTCCGTGCTTGTTTACTCCTGGCCGAAACCGTTTCCTGGTTTTGCATCAAACGTATTGATAAATGAGTACGTGTTAATTAATTAAGTGAGCACATTGAAAAAAAAAAAAACGTCATAGTTATGATGAGAATTTTAAACTAATAGTGGTTCGTACGCAAAAAAAGCATAAAAATTTTGCTGCAGCCAGGCATTTTTCAGTTACTGGAGCAAATGTTCGTGAGGGTCATTCTACTGGGGAGTCTGATTCAAGTGAAAAAATAATTGACACAGAACAGTTTTTTTTTAATACTGCATTCTTTCTTGTACATAAGGTTTGATGACTGGTCAACTTTTACCTATTTTAATTTTATTAAAAACGATTTTTCATGGGATATTTGACTTTTGAGTGTTTATATCATCATGACCTGTCAATAAGTATTTGTGGCAAAATTCAATTTTTCCAATTAGCAAAGGGCAAATTTAGGGGGTCATCTTACATTCAGGTGAATACAGTATAACAACATATTAAAAGATGACATAACAGATTACAGTAAGTATATGATATGCACATAAATACNAAAACGTCATAGTTATGATGAGAATTTTAAACTAATAGTGGTTCGTACGCAAAAAAAGCATAAAAATTTTGCTGCAGCCAGGCATTTTTCAGTTACTGGAGCAAATGTTTGTGAGGGTCATTCTACTGGGGAGTCTGATTCAAGTGAAAAAATAATTGACACAGAACCGTTTTTGTTTAATACTGCATTCTTTTCTCTTTCTTGTACATAAGGTTTGATGACTGGTAAACTTTTACCTATTTTAATTTTATTAAAAACGATTTTTCATGGGATATTTGACTTTTGAGTGTTTATATCATCATGCCCTGTCAATAAGTATTTGTGGCAAAAATTCAATTTTTCCAATTAGCAAAGGGCAAATTTAGGGGGTCATCTTACATTCAGGTGAATACAGTATAACAACATATTAAAAGATGACATAACAGATTACAGTAAGTATATAATATGCACATAAATATAGTAAAATTCCATTACAACGTCCGTCACATTAACGTAAAATTTCAATTCCCGCCAAATTTCCTATTTTAACTACATTAAAATATTTCACTTTTAACATGCAAAATTTAGGTTAACTTTCAGTACAATGAAGATTACTTTACCTAGTGTCTTCCAAAATGAAATTAATGTAACATCAATGTGCATGATTTATGAAAATGTATTCATTTTTTAACAATTTCCAACCAATATCAAGTTTTGTTTAGCAATACAACATGTAAAAATCATGCTGAATACAGAGCTGTGTTCAGTATATTGTTTGCATATATGCTGCAAATATCTGATTCTCGTTAACAACGCCGTCGATCCTCGAGTTGACATGGATTATTTAACGGTGTTGATATTGTAATGACGAATATTCTTAATTTTGGGGACACGTGTTTAAATTTCTTTTGTTTTTCTTAAGCTTTGCCAAGCTTAGTAATATTTTTATCGGTTTCAAAATTAAAACTGTGGTGGTCCGTTTTCCCGTGATAGTTTGTTTATCCGGCAGATGTTTGCCGTTTTACGGTTATCGGGCGGACGGTTACAGTTTCATTTCANACACGTGTTTAAATTTCTTTTGTTTTTCTTAAGCTTTGCCAAGCTTAGTAATATTTTTATCGGTTTCAAAATTAAAGCCGTGGTGGTCCGTTTTCCCGTGATAGTTTGTTTATCCGGCAGATGTTTGCCGTTTTACGGTTATCGGGCGGACGGTTACAGTTTCATTTCGAACTTTGGAGTTTTGTTAAGTGTCAGCATTATTTAGATATTTTCAGGCTGCGTCATACATGTTTTGTTGTACGAGAAGTTCGTTTATGTTGACGGCGCAGTCTTAGTTTCGTGCGGAGCAGTGTCGATAACGAGTGGAAAGCGTGCGTGGCAGATGCCGGATGCCGTGCCGTTATCTCAGGAGACGGGGGTGAGAGGCAGTACAAAAGACGCGTCTGTCTGTCTCACTTCAGTAGCAGTTTTCTTCAGTCACTTCTTCAAGTCAGTCGCCCGTGAGGGCAGGCCAGTGCAGTCATCAGAAGCATCATTCAATGCTAGCCTAGGACGTGACGGATGTGACGATAACCCCCACATCGGCCACTAGACTATTTTATTTCTCTGCCGGCGTGGGAGGTTGACACATTTTATATTTATTTCAATGCAAGTTTTGAGACATTAATAATCTGTAAACGACTGTGGCGCTGGTCTGTACTTTTATATTTATCTGTGAGAGGTTCGTACTCTGCATACCGGCAATTCGTATGTGAGCTGCGACACGTAAATGATAAATAAAAGTATGGAACAAAATAATCAGAAATTTTACTTTATTTAATAATTAATTAGCATCCATTTAACAGAGTATCGTGTTCTACCTTGAGCAAGCCGTGGCAACGTAACATCGGCAGTGTTATTGCGGCCGAACGTTACGACATGCAGCACAAGCACCATCTTGAATTCTTTCGTACATAAAAATGTGAATGTATCAATGGGAAGCCATATAAACATGTTTCGGTACCACATCTCATAACACACAGTAAACTCCCTTTCAAGAACTTTGTANTCGTGCGGAGCAGTGTCGATAACGAGTGGAAAGCGTGCGTGGCAGATGCCGGATGCCGTGCCGTTATCTCAGGAGAGGGGGGTGAGAGGCAGCACAAAAGACGCGTCTGTGTCTCACTTCAGTAGCAGTTTTCTTCAGTCACCTTCAAGTCAGTCGCCCGTGAGGGCAGGTAAAGCTTCACTTCAAGTCGCCCGTGAGGGCAGGTCAGTGCAGTCATCAGAAGCATCATACAATGCTAGCCTAGGTCGCGTCGTGTGTGAGGATAACCCCCACATCGGCCACTAGACTATTTTATTTCTGTGCAGACATGGGAGGTTGACACATTTTATATTTATTTCAATGCAAGTTTTGAGACATTAATAATCTGTAAACGACTGTGGCGCTGGTCTGTACTTTTATATTTATCTGCGAGAGGTTCATACTCTGCATACCGGCAATTCGTATGTGAACTGCGACACGTAAATGATAAATAAAAGTATGGAACAAAATAATCTGAAATTTTACTTTATTTAATAATTAATTAGCATCCATTTAACAGAGTATCGTGTTCTAGCTTGAGCAAGCCGTGGCAACGTAACATCGGCAGTGTTATTGCGGCCAAACGTTACAACATGCAGCACAAGCACCATCTTGAATTCTTTCGTACATAAAAATGTGAATGTATTAATGGGAAGCCATATAAACATGTTTCGGTACCACATCTCATAACACACAGTAAACTCCCTTTCAAGAACTTTGTANTAATGGGAAGCCATATAAACATGTTTCGGTACCACATCTCATAACACACAGTAAACTCCCTTTCAAGAACTTTGTAAAATCACTACCCTCGTAAAAATCTAATCTGATCAATTCTAACCCCTAAAAAAAAATCAAGAAATTGAGTGTCAAAGTGTTTTCCCCCTTGTGCAGAGTATATTTAAACATCTCCTGCATAAAAATAAAATATTAATATAAAATATTAATTTTAATCAATAGGTAGATGATAGCAATAAAATTATACCCCATGAGCGTAAACTTTAGATCCCCTTATCACCAACAGTGTGTATAGAGCTAAGCGTTTTACCAAATGCAATGGTAATTTTGAAGTGCTTCTTGTGGAAAAAATAAAAGATTAACATATTTTGAATAAATTTCCTTCAGTGTTATTTGTTAAGTTTAGGTAGTGTGATTTTTTCAAGGGAAATTTCACCAATAAGTAAGTAGTGTATACAATATGTAAACCATACATTACTTTATGTTTGCAGGCAGTAATTTGTACATGTTAGAAGATACTGTTATATCCTCACTTTTGAAGGAATATTTCTTTGTAATTACATATATATTTTATTCAGTGAAATTACTAGTTTTGACATAATTTCATGAAGCCCATGTCGTAAAGGTTTAAAAATAAGACTTTCGGTATAAAGCACTTTCATTACTAAGTACAAAAGTATAAGTTTTATTAAAGTACGTCATTATGAGATTTTACTGTACTTATCAGAACATATACAGGAAGACCGTAAAACAAACACACAATGGCACTCATGATTTTTATATACAAGCGTGTATCATGTACGTGTAACAATTAACAAATCAACTTATAGTATGAAGTTATGTTTAATATTGCCAATATGATTCCCAATATGAAGGTAAATATGCTAACCACTTGCATAAATACACTGATTTTACAATGGAGACTACAAATAAGTATGCAAGTGGTAAATATCAAACTTTAAAAATAGTTCTTGGTATAAAAAAAATTTGCTTCTGAAGTTTGTTCATTGTAACTGCCAAAGATTCCAACAGTTTTAAGCATGTTTGGCAGAATTTAATTTCAGCTTTTCCATGATATATCGCATAAAAATTTGTAAATAGTTAAAATTACTATGCTGTTCAAGTTCAGTTTCAGCAAATTCTACAAGCTAATGGTCCACGAAACTCCCGATTTACTAGAATTTCAAGAGCATAAGTGTTATAGTCTATTCACTGTTTATTCAAACTTTTTGAATAAAACCTTTAAAAATCACCCCATGTATGGCGTATTTATTGTCTCCTAAATATGCAATGTGTTGCAAATTTTTTNAATAAAACCTTTAAAAATCACCCCATGTATGGCGTATTTATTGTCTCCTAAATATGCAATGTGTTGCAAATTTTTTATACTAGTGTTAATGCAAAAGTACCTTATTTTTGGTTAAATTGAACTTTCAGTAATTTTTTTTAACCTATAATATTTCATTTACATTTAATATGAAAAAAAAAAAAAGAAGAGAGAAAATAGATGTTTTGGTAATGCCTGGNCCTATAATATTTCATTTACATTTAATATGAAAAAAAAAAAAAGAAGAGAGAAAATAGATGTTTTGGTAATGCCTGGTAAGAAAGAATTTTTATGCAAAATATTATTACACTAAGTGCAAACAATCGCGATGCTTGTCACTATGGTGTGATTTTCCAGACTTTGTTAAGCTTTGCTTGAATGAGGTGGAGGAATATCCTGGAAGTAGAACTCTAGCAGGGTTTCAGAAAAGTTGGAAATAACTGTGAATGGAGTATACCAAACAGTCGTTGCGAAAGTGCACTGCAGTCAAGCACATACCTGGCAGACACTGGGTCATGATGGTGAAGAAGAGCCAGCTACCAACTTCGTAGGTGTAGTTGGGGCACGACACCAGGTTGAAGAGCCTGGTGAATGGGTTCGACGTAGCGACAGGAACCTTGCGCGTTGCGGTGCCAGCTGGTCGCAGGTTGCGCAGGGCTACGTGAATACTCAGGTTGCCTAACTCGCACAGCTGTAACACACCATCACACGCCTCGCTAGCAACACGCACACCAACTTGCTATAAACCACACTGTGCAACCACACATCATAGTTCACAAATTTTCAAAATACAGTAGTATGTTCAGCCATCTTGGCCTAACTTTTCATTTCCAACTATTAAGATCAATGTTTGCATGGTCAAGTCATACAGTAGACAGTAACTGTCGCTGTCCCATACTTTATACAAACCATTACATAATTCATCAAGTGTAAAGCTAGAAACAACTGCCAAACTAATTATGGAATCGTGACAAGAGTTTGAAACACAGTAATGTACCCCCCAATCATAATGAAACCACTAAGTGAATATTTAAAGTTGCAGATTTATGTCAGTATGGGACTAAATTTTTGATCTCTCATACTAACACCATTTAATTACAGAAAGATATATAATTATAGTAACAAATTTTGAAAACAATTTTAACTTTACAAAATGTTTGTGGCGACAATTTATCGGCTGCACAGGCAACTAAGTTACACAGAATAAAAAATTTTGATTTTTTTTTNAAAATGTTTGTGGCGACAATTTATCGGCTGCACAGGCAACTAAGTTACACAGAATAAAAAATTTTGATTTTTTTTTATAGTAATTCATTTCAGAAATTTTTAGCCCAAGACTTTACTGCGACTTTCAGAGACAATAAATGGTNATTTTTTTTTATAGTAATTCATTTCAGAAATTTTTAGCCCAAGACTTTACTGCGACTTTCAGAGACAATAAATGGTACATAAACAACCACTTAAATATTGAACATACGACATCACTAACTGCATAATCTAAGAGATGAATAACTTGATCACAATCAGTCCAGGCAAAGGTCATAAACTAATAATTCAAGCGTAAATTAGTTCCAGTAATTTCGCAACAACAAAAGCGGACATGTACCTAAAACTAAATAATTTTTTTTCTAACCTATTAATATGACTTACTTTATCATTACAGTTAAGATGATGTAACTACCAGAAAAAAGAAGTTGCTTTTGGACACTGTATGACAGTGGAGACTCGATGGTCAAACAGTTGTAAACACCATCCTGGTAAGTTTTGAGGCCTAACACAACATGAAGCTAATGGCTAGTTTCAGGCAAATTTTCATATACAAGCAAATGGTATTACAGTGTTAAGCAAAACAGTTTTTACAACAAACCGTACAACTTTATCAAGACTTTTTTTTAAGGGATTGAAAAAATAATGATTATTAACCGGGAAAACTTCTTCAAAGGGTCAAATTACACATGTGCCTATAGACAAGTTGAAAAANAAAAATAATGATTATTAACCGGGAAAACTTCTTCAAAGGGTCAAATTACACATGTGCCTATAGACAAGTTGAAAAAATTATTCAACTTATTAAGCAGGAAAACTTCTTATGTAGGAACTACTTAACAGGGTTTCACTGTAACTTCCACAGTTATATAGCTACTGCAGCAATTCCCAAGAAACTAGATGTACCTGCAACCATAGCAAAATCAAACCATCCTGAAAAAAAAATCAACACAAGTACAGAAAAATGTTTACTCTCTGTCACTTTAAAGTGTTAAGTTAGTCAACCCAAANAAAAATAATGATTATTAACCGGGAAAACTTCTTCAAAGGGTCAAATTACACATGTGCCTATAGACAAGTTGAAAAATTATTCAACTTATTAAGCAGGAAAACTTCTTACGTAGGAACTACTTAACAGGGTTTCACTGTAACTTCCACAGTTATATAGCTACTGCAGCAATTCCCAAGAAACTAGATGTACCTGCAACCATAGCAAAATCAAACCATCCCGAAAAAAAAATCAACACAAGTACAGAAAAATGTTTACTCTCTGTCACTTTAAAGTGTTAAGTTAGTCAACCCAAAATTCTAAATATTTCACACTGATATGAAAGTATACTAAAAGCACTCACAGCACTACTCAAATGTAGATAAAGGGAATCAGTGA
>NQII01000296.1:849916-933928 GCA_002778355.1 Clitarchus hookeri | reverse complement strand
GGTCACCAGCGATAGCTATGGTACATACCGTATAAGAAGGCCACTTTCTGACAGTCAGCGAGTGGCAATTTGACGTATACGAAACAAACAAAGCGCCATTTACAAAATCCTGTATCAGCGGATGTATGAACGAACAAAAGTTAAAATTATGTTGGCTATTTTGAGTGCACNACAAACAAAGCGCCATTTACAAAATCCTGTATCAGCTGATGCACGAACGAACAAAAGTTAAAATTAAGTTGGCTATTTTGAGTGCACTGCCGATGCACATCAGAAAAGCAGAAAATACGCCGATAAGAAAGAGTTTTTGCATTTATTAATACATTTTATTTTACAAGGTCACAAAACAATGGTTGTTAGTGTTAAAAACTAAACTTCGTGATAATGTAGTTATGTTTAGGTGATCAAAATGAAATGTACAATAGAACGATACGACTTGGAAAAGTTTTCTGAAGTTGTGATAACTTCAGAAAGCTTTTTCACGTCGTATCATCCATCTCCAACCTTGCTTTCAACACGTCCATGATATTAATTCCAAAAGCATACAGAAATATTGCATAACATTGTTGAATTATTTTTTCTAATAATTTGACGTAACGACACGAATTTGAAATATATTTCCCACCCGTAACATAAGAATTATCAACTTTAAAAGTTCGCTATCTGTTGACCATAAAAAGAATTACTCAAACTTCGCCGTGACGTGCTGCGCGCTATTACCAGCCAGAAATGAACCTCTTTCCTGCGCGATATATAACGAATTTACAAACATATGCCAATAGTTATATTTTTCCACGAGCTCTGCATAATTTTTAAAGTAACATATATTTCATGAAGAACGATTTGGAGTACAAGTCATTTATATTCGGCTGGTAATCGTTCGTCTACGTAAATTATACACCATATTGTTCTCTCAAAACCCATCTCCTTGATTCCGTAGAAAGTGAGACAGGCGTGAATAGTTTTTAAGCAATTCTAACGTTATTGCACGTCACATATTTCCAACTCGAATGTATTAGCTATAACGTCCAAAATGTGATAATAGATACAACAGACCGTCTCGCAAATGTTAATCCAAATTCACTATTTCGGACAAATTAAAAAAGAGTTTTCAAATATCTAATTATTTGCAACATTTTATATTTTTACTTTTACAACCTACTTATATTTTTAGACAAATGTCAGTCTTAAAATATCTTAAAATTTGTTTAGCATTACAGTACAATGAGAAGTGGATTAGCTGACAGTGTGTTGATAAAAATACAACCCGAACTTGAAGAACCAGCTGATGGCGAAAGGATATGTAGTCAGATGTAAACAGTAGCACTACTTTCGCTGAGCTGTCAAAAAGTGGCCTTCTTATATGGTACAGAATATAATTTTTGCAGTACACACAATTGAACAAAAACTCCATGCAAAAAATTGCAAATTTTGATAAATAGGGTTTGGTGGCGAGTCGAAATTGGTCCAACTTTGCACGAAAATATCTACAGCGACCAACCTGTAGCCACCTTATATACGGAAACCGCGAGGGGTTGTTTTAGTTTAAGGTTCTACTTTGTTTCTGACCATATAAAATTATTTAAAAATTGGAATTATTAGAAAAACTCTGCTCTGTGGAGTACTGTAATTTATGACATGAATATGTTGTTCACCAAAGGGTTAAACTGTAAACTAATTAAAGCAGCAGGCTTAATTGAATACCAAAGGCCACCCCATTTTGTTATGTTACAACTGAATAAATAATGATCAACTAATAGGTTTCCCTCTCAACGATAGACACAGCATGAAATGCACTGTTACATAGTGAAATGATGAAGTATAAAGCGAAAGTAAATCATTTTTATGGCCTCTTTTGGTTGTTTATGGAACGTGATGGATAGTAGGGTAACCAGATGGCATAAGCACTGCAAGGATATACAAAACAATGTAACACTAAGAAAACATTACAATGAACTCTGGCGTACCCAGGAATCGTAAGAAATGTTACCGACAACTATCATGAGCTACTCACTGCACGACCTGGTGGAGAGGAACGGCAGTTGCCCCTTCCCCGTAGAAGATCCAGGGGCGCTGATACAGCCACAGGTACACGAACAACGGGCCCGCATACTCCGCAAGGAACACGGTCTTCCAGCCGATCTGCAGCCCCAGATCCTTGACATAGAGGTGGCAGTCAGTTCGCAAATTTAGGGAACCCAAGGTGTCGTCGTCCTTGAGAGTCTTGCCCTTCGGCTCCAGCCTCAGCGACTGCCTGGCGGGAGGAAGCCGCTTGTTTACCGCGTACAGCTGCGACTTCAACTCCCGCACGCTCGTCGACTGCGACACCTGCCAAAGAAAGTCCACCAACTCTTTTCTACAGATGTGTTCCCGGAGGGAAATGTCTTGCAGACAAATCTGTCACTTTATAGGGTGCAAAACTGACACTCACTTTGCAAACAAGTTACTATAATAAACTTCTGCCTAAACACCTTGGTTTAGACATGCCAACAATTTAAAACTAAGAATTTTGACTGCATATACTTACATTTTTCAACACTCCAAGGGATTTGGAACCTTGCGTACTTAATATCTCCACCTGCAATGTAAAAGTTACTTCAAATAATCTCTCTCCAACTATTTCTTTATTGCAATACTTTCTTTCCTAGAAACTAAGATCAATACAGGTAGGTACTATGATTTTAAATTTTACGTTAATGTTTGAAAAAAAAAACATACTATTTACGACCATGGAGCATTTCTAAGGTTCAATTCTATAGTGTTTTATTAATTAATAACAGCTGTAGCCTATTAAGGTAATCTTTCTTTACATACATGACAATAAAGATGCCTGATCTACACAGAGTTACTCAACCCAGATAGGCACATTTATCAGAGATGTTTGTGTTACCTGCCCCCACCTTGGCAAATAATGTGAATTTATGAGCGCTGCAATTTGTTACCCTTGTGACACGTTGCATGCTCACTTGAAAAAAAATTGATAAATGGATGTTTAAGTTGGGAAGGAATAAACCAACAGATAGCAGAAAGTACAATTGTTTTTTTAGGAATTTAAAACATTACACACACTTGAATATTATTCGGTAAGATTCGTGCAACAATTAATTTACTTTAAAACAGATAAAACATTGCACCATCTAGTTCTATGTACACTACCCTCTTCAATAACATTCGTATTAAAAATAACAAAAAAAAGTCTGTACAAAGTGTTGTCAATCAAACGAAACAACTGAAATGGAAATTTTGCAGTGCATTCAACTAAATTATGTAGTACAAAATCCTAGACTTAAAATTTAATGAACAAAAAAAAAAACTTTTTAATTGTCTCCGAACAGGAGATTTACAATCGGGACTTGGCAGTTTGCGTTGGTCCAACACTCGTACATTGGAACTCTGATCCAACTGAAGATTGTGTTTGAACTAAGGTCTTACGATCTCGGTTCAGTGCTGGCAATGGTACAACCGGCCACAAGACTTATTACGTGGATTTATACCCAGGAGAGCAAACAAATCTAGATTATTGGTGCAATTTTATAATTATTCCTTGCTATTTACTGTGCTCTGCAGATTGAATATCATTTTCAATTCCCATGTGGAAACAACTTAAAAAAAATTTGCTTTTCAAGGACTGTTTTTTTTGATTGGAGAGATATATTTTCAAACTAAGTATTAATACAGCAATAGGGAAAGGCTGGATCGGTACATCGCGGCACTGCAAGACATGCAAGGTTTCAACGGGAATCAACNTTGCTATTTACTGTGCTCTGCAGATTGAATATCATTTTCAATTCCCATGTGGAAACAACTTAAAAAAAATTTGCTTATCAAGGACTATTTTTTCTGATTGGAGGGATATATTTTCAAACTAAGTATAAATACAGCAATAGGGAAAGGCTGGATCGGTACATCGCGGCACTGCAAGACATGCAAGGTTTCAACGGGAATCAACTTCACTGCTGCTTAGTTTAAAATGGCTCTGTCAGCCAAGTCTCTTAATATTCAACCTTGAGTTCAAGGCTAACGAGGTCACCGTTGCCACAGAATACAAATGGCTGTCAAGCATTCCAACTTCATGACCGGCACTTTACCATAGCTCGCGGTGCTAGGAAACAATAAATGTACAATCTCGTTCGCTTCACACACTACACCAACATCGAAGAAAATCACAAAACCAAAATATTAATCACTGGTAATTGTAAAGAATAGGGGTTTTCTGAAAATAAAAGAAAAAATCACGGAANTCGTTCGCTTCACACACTACACCAACATCGAAGAAAATCACAAAACCAAAATATTAATCACTGGTAATTGTAAAGAATAGGGGTTTTCTGAAAATAAAAGAAAAAATCACGGAAAGTAGTATATTTCCACTCTACTAATTACACAGAACACGATTATACTAGGGGCATTAACGTATTACCAATACAAACCACAAATACGATAGTGGGGACTGCTATTAAGATCAGGGAANGCTGTCAAGCATTCCAACTTCATGACCGGCACTTTACCATAGCTCGCGGTGCTAGGAAACAATAAATGTACAATCTTGTTCGCTTCACACACTACACCAACATCGAAGAAAATCACAAAACCAAAATATTAATCACTGGTAATTGTAAAGAATAGGGGTTTTCTGAAAATAAAAGAAAAAATCACGGAAAGTAGTATATTTCCACTCTACTAATTACACAGAACACGAATATACTAGGGGCATTAACGTATTACCAATACAAACCACAAATACGATAGTGGGGACTGCTATTAAGATCAGGGAAATTGTGGGGTAAAATCACTACAAATTCAACAATAAAAAATTACAAAAACACCTCAATTTAACATTTGCCCACCCAATTTCGTAATATGTGCCCACCTAACCCCACGATGAGTGAATCACTGTTTTACATTTTTAATCTAACTTAAGATTGTAGGGTTCTAATCTAACCTACGATTTAAAAATAATGTAGGATTTTAGGGCTTTAATCTAACATACAATTTTATTCTAATCTAGGGATTTTTGGGTTTTAAAGTAACAGTAAAACATGCCAGATGTATATGAATTAACTCACCTAGGTACGCGGCAGGTACAATTCCACTGTCCTCGGCAAATTCAACTACCGTCGTGCATGACTTGCACCTTACCTCACTCGACAAAANGCAGGTACAATTCCACTGTCCTCGGCAAATTCAACTACCGTCGTGCATGACTTGCACCTTACCTCACTCGACAAAAAAACCATGATCTCCTAAAACTTCCAAGTAACACCCGCCGCATAGACGACTGTCACGTACAGAAGCACTCATACTTGCACCCTCCATTCTTAAATCACAAGCCTTCGCACGGTTGGATTCGGACGACACAACTCACGAAACGCACTGTATTGCATCTAAACCGCAACTGAATGCAGTTCATGTCTGCTCCGACATTACATGGCTATTCAACACGGCGTCCGACGTAAACAAACGCGGCCAAACTCCTTGTATTTAATTATTTTATTTTGTATGTTCTACTTATTTTACCATTACGCCCTCCTCNACAAACGCGGCCAAACTCCTTGTATTTAATTATTTTATTTTGTATGTTCTACTTATTTTACCATTACGCCCTCCTCAATATTAAAAAGATAGGTGTGCAGAACCCATTTATGTTACTTTTGTGGGTGTACTGTGTTTCCTTCATAAAAGCCCCTATTCTCAATAATTACCAATGTATAAATTCCCCCCCACCCCTCTTGTTTTGGAGTATGTCGCACAACTTTCACCCTAATAGCCTTAGAATTTAGAATACTTGTCAATTTAACATCCCGATATTCTTATACACATGTTTCCGAACATCCGGTATAAATAGTCTTGTTGGAATATTCTTTCATCGAGATATTCAATATTATGGGATGTACTCAATTTCTGGAATAAAATCGTCAACATTAAATTCATCAGCCAAAATCCTTGTGATACAAACAACAACACCGCCAGGTTTGCGAGCAGAACACAACTGGAAATGTCGCGGTTCGTAGCAATTTTGTTACCATCCAACGACAGTCGCCACGTCTCAATGCTCCAATGGAAATGCATAATTTTTTTTTTTTTTTTTTTGCAAAAAGTTGTTGACATAGTATTTTAGTCATGTGTATAAAAAAAATACATCCAACAGTTGCCACTTTCTATAAAATCTATCCACCATGAAAACAGGTGAATGTCGTAGGTAAGGTTTTAATTACCAGTGAATGCAGTGAAACTGGACATTTTGCTGCATTTATCTACCTACCATCTCAACACAGCATATGAGAAAATAATCTTCACGCGGTTTTGAGGGGGGCAAGGTAGGCGAGACAGTGAAAGAGAGGGCTCTCCTAAATTCTTGCCGCTGGAGGGAGGGAAACCATGGGGAACTGATGGCGTTATACACACAAAACTGATGACATTGCTCTCTCTTACCGCGCTGTTAAATAACGTGCTGAGAGACTTACGATTTTTCAACAGTTAATATGCATGTGTGGAGCAGCTCTAGCCCAACCGCTTCCTGCAGCCGTCATTACTGAACTGAACTCCCCTATCCCTTCGTGCAGTGGCCTTGCAAACTCCCGTAATTATAAAGAATAGCTGATTTTTTAAAGCAGACACAGTAGACCCACAAAAATTATATAAATGGCTATTGCACACCTTACCTGTTTCATATTTAGGAGGGCGTAATAATAAAATAAGCAGAATGTCAAAAATAAAATAGACAATATATGAGGAGTTNCTGTTTCATATTTAGGAGGGCGTAATAATAAAATAAGCAGAATGTCAAAAATAAAATAGACAATATATGAGGAGTTCGGCCGCTTTGTTTAAGTCTGACGCCATGTTGCATAGTCCTGTTTTCAGTGGACGTGTAGACGTTACCGTACGTTAGTTGAAGTTTAGATGCAAAACAGTGCGGCTCGTGGCAAGTGGAGTGTTGCTGCGCGCATGAGTGGTGACGTCCGTATCCGACAGCGCGAATGCTTGTGATTTTAGAATGGAGGGTGCAAGTACGAGTGCTTCTGTGCGTGAAGTCTATGTGGCGGGTGTTACCTGGACGTTTGCCAGTTTGCTGTATTAATGTTGTTCTGGCGTACCGAGGTGAGTAAATTCACATTATTCCGGTATATTTTACTGTTAACTTAAAACCCTAAAAACCTAAGTTCAAATAGAATCTTAGGTTGGATTAAAACCGTTAAATCCTAGGTTAGATTAAAACCCTACAATCCTAGGTTAGATCATAACACTAAAATTCTAGGTTAGATTAAAAATGTAAAATAGTGGTTCACTCATCGTTGGGTTAAGGTTAAGTTAGGTTATACGGGCACATATGAACGAATTGGCTGGACAAATGTTAAATTGGAGTGTTTACATATTTTCTGTGGGTGTATTTTTATTGATTTTACCCCACAATTTCCCTGATCTTCAAAGCCCTCCCCACTATAGTTTTTGTGCTTTGTAATCATAATATGTTAATGCCCATAGTAAATCCGTGTTCTATGTAATTGGTAGAGTCGAAATATACCATTTTTTGGGATTTTTGTTGTTATTTTCGGAAAAGCCCCTATTCTTTACAATTACGCCCAGCTATACCCACTTGTAAAGTCCCGCAGCTCAGTATTTAACATAGCAGTGGTGGAGCGATGTTTTAAGTTGGTGAATATAGCACCAGTAGTCACATGGTTCCCCTCCCTCCAACGGAGAGCATTCGGGAGAACCCTCCCGCAAAACTGCGCAAAGATGTGTTAATTATTTGAACTTTACTATAGAACAGGTGAATAAACATTTTCAGTTTAAATTAAATTGAGATAATTCGGGATTTAAAAAAAAAAAACCATATTACAAACATAGCGTACTTACAAAAACATTAAATGTTAGTCAATGAATAGCATAAAGTTACAATAGACATCGTCAAACAATTTTAAGTACAGTGACAAAATTAAACTCAAATGAATCAGCAACTTGTGTACGAATTGGGAAGTGTGGAGAGCTACAATATCAACTTTTTTTTTATAGATATTTGTGTACTTTTCCTACTTATAATTTACAATCGCCAACGATAGTGAACCAAAACGGTTACGGTTCTGTTAAGGCATATGCAAAATTAAAACATGCCCTTCAGAATGATTAAGCACCTTCTGTAAGTTCCACAACATACATAAATCCAACATACTGTACTGGCAGGTAAAATTACGCTCCAAATGCACAATTTATATAATCATTTGAATAGTTCAAGTACTCACTTGCATTGCGACGGTTCTTCTTAAATTCTTACACTAAAATACTATAACCTCTAACCACCTAGTCAGCGAAGTAAACAACCAGACCGGCTTCGGCAACAGCTTAGCTTCGTTTATTCAACCCATGTAGCTACACCCGCAAGGAGAACAGCACAAAATCGTTTCATTCTCCAGGATATTACGCCAGACTAATTGACCATGAACATGATATTTTTTTAGCAGATGTTGCTACACCGGTGTGCTTTAGTGCAGAAAAATTCACACTTGCTCCAAAGGACGTGTAGCATAAAATGCGCACAAAATTTGTATGTGTCTGCTGAATAGTTTGTCCAGCGCAAGCTGATAGTATGACGTGAACCATTCCTGCGTGGTCGGGCGCGACCTCTGTCACTACGGCATGTTCCAACAGACCAGTGCGCCATTCCGAACATAAACGCAGTATGTTATATTGTTAGCAAAATTCTCTCGTGAACGCGTCGACCCGGTACCGAATGAGCCAGTTTAGTGTATGTGGCACCTGTAGAGTAATCATGAAAATAAGGATAGGGATCAAGTGAAGACACGAGTAGAAAATTATAGTATAGCTTATAGCCCATGGGCAGGTGTTAGTATAACTCGCCCTTATTGTATTGCAACAATAGCAAAGTAAACCCATGCCACCTGCATATTTAATTAGGTGTAGGATAACAGGGTAATGTCATTTGAAGTGCTTTGTGTGATTTTTTGAATATACGTGTGTATCTGGTAAAACCAAACAATTACTTAGCTAAAAAAATTCAGTCATAAATTCAACTTGACCATTCCGATCACAGCGTGTCCCAGGACTTGACAGACATTAAATTTCCACCTTATTTTCGAGGCACAACATAATAAGGTCTTGTTTGTAAATAAACTGCTAATTAAGAATTCTGGACTCTCCACAGGATCAGGGATGTTTATCCCNATAATAAGGTCTTGTTTGTAAATAAACTGCTAATTAAGAATTCTGGACTCTCCACAGGATCAGGGATGTTTATCCCGAACGTTTAAGTATTTTCTTACATGTATATGTTATGTTTTAATGAAGTGAGTTCAGTAAATAAAGGTACCTCGCAGAGTGATGTGAGCTCTCATCAAGGATGCCACTCGCCCGTGCCAGCTGAAAGAGTCTGATTTCACAGGTTGTAGGTGCTGCATGTGCGTCACATCGCAGATGACCTTCATAACCTTGTTCTCGTCACTTCAAGGCAATAGCCTAATGTAATTTACCGGAACCTTTGCGTTTTCTCCTAAGTATTCCCTGTGTTCGAAACACCCCTCTGTCAGCTCATTTCCGACCCCGGAGGTTTTATTTCACTTTAAGTTTCGTTTGCGCCATCTACTCGGCATGGTATCGTTACAGCCGCTGGAAGGCATTGTGGCCAGATCCGTTTAATTTTGCTTATTCACGTGTGCCTTAGTATACTGAACACAAATATATAACTTTCTTCAGATAACTGCAGGTGTTCATTCTCATTTATCGTCTTGTACTTCGGGCCCTGGCCGTTCCAGGGAATTCCTCACCGCCGATAGGAGACTTATATTGCTTACAATGCAAACGGTAATATCAAGGTGTGCTGGTGAGGCTGATCATCCCAGGTATATTTATGTTTTTCTGTAACATTTGGTGTCGTGTGTGTCAAGGGATACAGCCAAGTGGTCGTTTGGCTCACGAACCTGAGAACAGTGATCTCGTACTCCTATTCCATACAAAGTCAGAGNGATACAGCCAAGTGGTCGTTTGGCTCACGAACCTGAGAACAGTGATCTCGTACTCCTATTCCATACAAAGTCAGAGTGTTTCTGTAATGTTTTGACTTGTATTAACATAAACACCGAACACCATCTGTATTATCTGTTCCCCTACTGCTCAGACTATGTTAAATGGATTGCTTAACTAGGTGTGGCTAAAAACAACGTAAGAATCACATGTGTGCTATATCCGAAGAAGAAAGGACAGTTCGGATCTAAAAATTACCATTTTTACCACTTGACCAGGAAAAACTTGGTCAATGCTGCCATTTTGTGGAATAGGTCAGGCCCATGCGAGACAATAGACTCTAAAGTCACAGGCAACCTGTCGCCACCCATGTGAGCATGAACAACCTCGGGCAACCGCTCTGCGGTAAACAACATGACTGGTCGATACGCTCCACATATGCGAGGAGCCCTTGAAAGATAAATGCGGCTGCATTCTGGAAAGAAATAACAACTGATGACCATTTACATCATGGCGAACATGTCTACCTCATGAAACCATGTCCTCCAATATCGTGTACACTTCAGAGAACTGACATGAACCATGCATCCACGAAATCCTTTTGCCCACTCTGACCACCGCAGTCACATCAACTTGACGTGAACCACGGAACCACAAGCGCCTTGTGCCCACTATGATCGCCGCAGTCACGACAATTGCACCAGATGCACCAAGCCGCATTAGCAACATAAGGCCAAGAGTGCGTAGCGCAGTTTGACAAGAATGGAACTTGCACCTTCTTGCCAACAGGTNCGCATTAGCAACATAAGGCCAAGAGTGCGTAGCGCAGTTTGACAAGAATGGAACTTGCACCTTCTTGCCAACAGGTACTACGTGACTCAAGAGGTCGTCCTACTTTGTTTATTACGAGAGGTCACTCTTGTAATAAATTAGTAGGCTATATGAAATGGAGCTTACCCCAAAGCCACAGCTGTTGGGCACACGGGCCATTGGTTGTTACTAGCTCGTGCTGCGACATACGAAGTAACACACTATCAAGTGGCGACAACTGGCCTGTATGCCAAAGCTGAAGTGCTAAGTGCACCAAAGTGCGACCAATAGTGCACAGCATTTTTATATACATAACACACAACTTCATCTCATTCAAAGCTACTGTCAGGGGTGGGTTTCATTGTTTTAAGAGCCATCGAGTTCTCCTGGTCAAAGGGGTGTGAGTTGCCATGCTCGATGGCTACTAATACAATAAAAACAACCCCTGACTGTAGCTTTGAATGGGATGGATTTGCATGATATGTCTAGAAAATTGATGCATATTATTGGTCGCACTTAATACTTCAGCTTCAACGTACAGGCCAGTTGAGGCCACTTGGTGTTGCGTTATGTCGTATGTCATGTTGCGAGCTGCTACGATGTAATGACCAATGGCCCATGCCCCCAGTGGCTGTGGCTTTGGGGTAAACACCATATTGGATCGCTTCTAATTTATTACAAGAGTTACCTGTTGTAATAAATAAATAAAGTGGGATGCTCTCTGGACTCATGCAGTACTATTTGGCAAGAAGGTGCATGTTTCATTCTTGTCAACCTACACTTAGCACTCTTGTCCTGATGTTGTTAGATTAGGCCTGGTGCAGCTGGTGCAGTTGATGAGACTGCGTTGACAAGAGTTGGCACAAGGATCTCGTGGATGTGTGGTTCACTTCACATTCTAAGTACTTTTATGTGTTTTCAGTGCAATATGTATTTTAATCAGTGTTTAATTATTGTGTGGAGCGGTCTTACATCTCC
Organism: Clitarchus hookeri; assembly: GCA_002778355.1. Taxonomy (NCBI): domain Eukaryota; kingdom Metazoa; phylum Arthropoda; class Insecta; order Phasmatodea; family Phasmatidae; genus Clitarchus; species Clitarchus hookeri. Next base: position 922,162 of record NQII01000296.1, on the reverse strand, counting down.
ACATTTAGCTAACTTGATACCTGCATAAATGTTCACCACACAATGGGCATCTGCGGTTGTACTGGGCCGACTGCAACTGCCCACAGTTTGCAAAATATCAAACCGTAATTAATAACACTTCAATTGATACTAGAGGATACGGAGTACAGCATAGTCACCTGGGTGACTCAGCCACGACCCACAACAGCAGAGCAGCAATTAAGAAATCTTCAAGACGTCTCTGTGAGTGTTTCCCATCAGAACTCTGCATGAAGAATGGTGCAGCGGTGATGTCACTTCCATTCTCCAACCCCGACTTCACGTCAATGTTCTATTGGTGTTCAGTTTCCCTTTTCCTATTCGTCTGTGCTTAACTCGCATCTTATGTTGATTAGTAATGTTCCTTCTCAATTTATTGTTAAACACCATATGGACATCTAGATGCTGGGGATGGGAAATAGCGTTCCTTAGGGTCTCCTGCATGGCAGGCCCTTCCTGTCCGTCTTTCCTGTGTTTCATGACCTTTTTAGTCCTGGTTGATAGGCCTCCACTAATCTGCTTAAATCGCCTGTTATCCTGTAATTATTCCTCTTTAGTGTGTTTTGTAATTACATGGTTTACTGACTGAGGGTATTGAAACTGTAGGTCACTTCACAAAAAAAATCAAAATGTTTGATGAAAATTAGTGCCATGGAAGCTCCATGGTGACGATCATTCTACTCCTACAGCTCCATGGAGTAAATCCAATGCGGATAAACTTTTCCAGACATGACAGCGATATGATGATTCGTTGATTTCACAACCTTCCAAGTTATTTTTCTAAACTTATTGGAAGCTATTGGAAGGAAAATTTTAACAAAACGACAGATGCTTTAGAGCGAAATAATTTTCCGACTATTATGTCAAAGCTGTCCAATCCTATATCCTATATGCTGTAAATTATGCAGACTGTTTAAATCCAACTTCGACCGATCACTCACGTTGCAACCGGATGGTGCCGTTGTAACCTGTTCCAATTTTTTGTTCCCTTTCACCTCTATTGCCGCCTTGGCGCCTTCCTTTAGTATCTCTTCGGTGTTGGCGGGTACGTATTTCCTGTTGACCTACTTTTTTTTCTTCTTTTATTTGCAAGATGCAACAGCGTGCTGTTGTTTACGGTCTGCGGAACCCGGCTGTTTTTTTAAAATAGCATGACCGAGTCAGTATAACGTAGTTAAGTGATCGCCAAATCGTGTTAAGGCAGGTAAGTTTCATAGATTGTTTATAATTTAGTAACTTCCGGTTTTATTTGTATTTTGATGTTTTGGAACACGTGATGCTATAATTATGTGGCACGTGCGCACGTGCATTTGTCGGCTTCCCAGAAGACGTGGTCGTTGTCTTGTTTGTGAGAGTTATGCCAAATACATGTTGCGCTGAAGGAAGGATGCGTGTACGAATTCGCCGTTTTTCATCCGAAAACCGAATATGTTTGGTTAGGGTCATCACAATCGACGGGGAAATGTTGCTGCTACAGGTGAGCGGGAAATGAGAACTTGCAACCACGTACGCTCAGCCAGCTGTGAAAAGGTAATTGGATCTGCGTCTGATGTAACATCATGTACTCACGCCCACGAAAGGTTGCATGAAACAGACTGGATAGTTGCGTCATACACGTGGCCGGTCGCACTTCTTCGCGTTGAGGCTCAAGTTCCGTGTTGGCATTGTAAAGGTATGCGGAGACTGATTATATTATCTACCATATACGAGAAAAAATAATATTTATGTCAGTTGTGTGCTGGCCAAGTAATTTAATTGTACCTATTACTTGCTCCGTAGTTTAATTGGCCAAAATTTGAGGTATTTTGCTCACAAGTGGAACTTAGTTGCAATAGGTAAATTTTACGTTACGGTAATTTTAATGGTGTTTTTTAACTATCTACCCAGATATGACAATATTTTATTCCAGTCCTTGCAATTGGGAGAAATATGTAGAACTGTACAAAGAAAATATGACTTCCTTATGTTGTGTTGAATTTGTGGTGTATTAACTGCAAATAATTTGCTTTTGTTAAACTTTTACTAAAGTACTGGGTAGCTCCGAACCCGACTGTGCGAAGGCTTGTGATTGTAGAATGGAAGGTGCTATAACGAGTGTTCTGTGCGTAATATTCGGCTATGTGGTGGGTATTACTTGTACAATCGGTGTNCCTGGACGTTTTAGTAGATCATGGTGTTTTGTCGATTGAGGTAAGGTGCACAACAATAGAATTGGCCGAGGACAGTGGAATTGTACCCGCCGCCTACCTAGGCGGCGGGTACAATTGTACAATCGGTGTGTTTTACTGTTACTTTAAAACCCTAAAATCGTAGGTTAGATTAAAACCGTACAATCCTAGGTTAGATTAAAAGTTTAAATGGTGATTCGCTCATTGTGGGGTTAGGTTAAGTTAGGTGGACAAATTTTAAATCGTAACTTCATAGCCTTCCCCACTATTGTATTTGTGATTTGTATTGGTAATACGTTAATGCCCCTTGTAAATTCGTGTTCTGTGTAATTAGTAGAGTCGAAATATGCCACTTTCCGTGTTTTTTCTGTTATTGACAGAAAAGCCGCTACTCTGAATAATTAAGGTCTTGATAGGCAATGAGGGTGAAGCGACGTGGTTATGGAGCAGTGTGTGAATGCAGGGCGGGCTGTATGGGAGAACTCTGAGAAAGACAGCCGACCAGCAACATTGTCCGGCACAGTTTCCACGTGCAAAAATTTGGGAGTAACCCCATCTGGAATTGAGCCAGGTTTGCCTTTTTGGGAAGCGAATGCTTTAGNTCCACGTGCAAAAATTTGGGAGTAACCCCATCTGGAATTGAGCCAGGTTTGCCTTTTTGGGAAGCGAATGCTTTAGCTGTTATGCCAGAAGATGGGTTTTTGTGAACGGACCGTCGTAGTGTGCTGACGCAGCTCACCCCGGAACTTGAGGCTGGTGCGTGGTTGTGTTGCAGGCCGGTGGCAAAGTGACTAGTGGGCATGGAGTCCAACTTTGAGGAGGTGCTGGAGGAGTTGGGCCAGTTCGGCAAGTTCCAGTTGTACAACTATGTGCTTATTGCGCTGCCAATCACATTCTCTGCTTTCTTCGACCTGAGCTACGTGTTCACAGCCGGCGACGTCGACTACAGGTGATTACTGTTTCATTGTCATAAGTTATGGCTGGGGGGCGGTGAAGGGGGTACACATAGCCTTTTTCCCATTTTTAAATGTAGGTAAGGTTGCCAGTGTGACAGCAAATGGACAAACTGTTTTGTTCACCGAGATGCCTTGATGTAAATTATGTAATTAACTAGGGCAGAGGGGTGTGTCTCATGCTTCTGGTTTTTACGTATTTCTGTATCTTTTATTTAATATGTGGGTTTTAATTTCACCAAAATAAAATTTGTAGGAGGCAGAAATGTTTTAAGAGGTCCTCCTAAATCCTAAAGTCTTGCCCCCACCAAAGTTGAAAACGTGGTTTCATCACGGGTGTTATTGACAGGATTTTACATGGCTGAACAGAACGTGAGCANCCCACCAAAGTTGAAAACGTGGTTTCATCACGGGTGTTATTGACAGGATTTTACATGGCTGAACAGAACGTGAGCAAATAGGGGTCATTATGTTGTAACAAACATTACAGTTTCACACAGTTTACAGTATTAAAAATATTTCTGATGTGAATTTGAAACAGTTTCAAACCTGTGTGGCATTACAAATTATGAGGAAACATTCGAGATTCTACAAAAATCACTGAAATGTGCCAAAAAAATTTTTGTCTGCTTACTTTTTAATATAGTGTAACAAACATTACAAAAAAGGGTGTATGCACTCTCCAACGTGAGAATTCTCTGATTATCTGTTTTATTAACTTTTTCAGTTCAGTAGAAAAATAACACTTTATTTCTAGAATTATTGTTTCTCAATACAGTATATCACCCCTCAGCCGGAATCGTTGGGGAAAGGGCTATTCCGGTTGTAGGAAAATTCCTGTTATGGGAAATGAGGGTGGGATGTTGTGAAAAATAACACATTTTTAGTCTGAACTCGTGTACATGTGGCACATAATTTTAACTTAAGAAATTGATGTGTCTAAATTATTAGTTTTATCCTTAAAGTTACAATACCATTAAAAAAATCACTACATACTGTTTATCAAATGTGAGTCATGAAACTCCCTGAGCTGTGCTAATGACCTTCTTTCTCAACCTTCTTGGCGTGGGGTCTTATCTCTTCGTTCACATGTGAGTAAGGGAGATCTGGATATCATGTTACTGTTTGTGGTGACATGCTGGATATCATGTTACTTATGGTTTGTGGTGACATGCATCTGATAAAACTTATACTCTTGCGCATCCCCTTGTTGGCTTCTCCAGCAAGGTCGGCGGAGGAGGGGGCTGTGATGCCAGCCAGGTCCCAGCTGTAAATCATTCCCGAGCGGCAGGGCCAGAAGTATAGTCAATTCCCTTGACAGTCTTTCCCTTACTGCATGGCAGGGTTCACAGGGTACCGTATTTCGGCATGTATATGATGCACATTTTTTAGCAAAAAAAATGACAAAAAGTGGGGTGCAGCTTATTTACAAGATATTGGCATAAAAAATATTCAGAAATTTGTCAATAAACAATCCGCTCTAATGTTTTACCTTAGTTTCTAAGGAAGTCAAAAAAATAACAAGAAATGAATAGCTGATCACTTGTGTTTAAACGCGTATGGGTCGCACCATACTTCTACCTGTTCTCGACTGTTCTGCTTTGTATCACCTCCAGCCGCCATCATCCAGCTTGCGCACTTCCTTTTTTTTCTTTCACCCTCTCGCTTGGCGTCCTTTCCATCACAACCACCCTCTTCCCCGGCCTCAACCACAGCCGCCCAGCACCAAGCAAGCTTACTTGCTCCCTTTCTTTTCTTTCTCCCTTCTTCCTCCTCTTTTTGGTTTGTCACACTCTCTCTCTCTCGTCGAATGAGACAGCTAGCAACTGCTGTGTATCTGTGTGTGTGATGCCGCATGCACACGTGCACCATACCGTTGCCTGCCCCACAACAGCCGGCCGAGCTGGCAGGCTACGCACGGCGCACGTGTTCTGCAATTTAAACGCAGTGTTGAGGCATTTTGACATAAATACAAAAGTTTTATTTATGCAGAATACTGCACTGTTGCCACTTTTCACATGCGGCGCGGCAACAATAACATTCAATGGCAAATTTATTGGTTTGCCATTGTCATAGCTTGCTGTTGCTGCACTAGCACGATGAGGCCTGGCAATATTTACGGGAATACAGAAATTCAGTGCGACCTATACTTGAAATATTAATTATCCCTAATTTTTCATCGAAATCTTCTGGTGCTGTCTATACTCGCCAAAATATGGTACATGTACACTAACACGTTAGAACTCCTAAATTCTGAAAGTCGCACCGCTAAAACCAACGGCATGTGTCGCACATTGTCATTAGTCACTGTCACTTGTGTCATTATGCAGCGTAGCTGTAGCTGTGCCACTTGGGCCGGCTGTCTCTTCATCGCGCTGCATCTTGTTTACCAGCTAACGGGCATGTACAGTCTGGTGTGAGCAACGAAGGACCTCTTGCGAGCGCGGGAAAATTAGTTACAGATAAGGGGAGTTCCGTTCGAGGGAATTCTGGTTAAGGGGTGCTCTACTGTAATGTCCTTTTGGAAATACATAAAAAAAAAAAACGGAAAGTAACAAACTTTGCATCGGTGTAGCAAATATTACTCGGTCTGTACTGACCTGTTCATTCAAGACATTAATGATACAGAAGTTGATCAAATCCACCTGTACTGCTAAATATTTCTTTACAATTCACTTCCACTTCCCTTTTACTTTCTGAGGATCTTTTCCAGTTTGTTAAATACCTACTCTTAATTTTTTGTACGTGTGTGTATTAAAGAAATTGGTTTCAATGCTATTCAACATGGCTTTATACCATCAGGTTATAAGGGTATAATAGTGTGATTGAAAACTAATAATTTTAACTTTTTCGTCTCTTGACTTGGCATGTGGGGAGCCAACAAATTTACGTTCACATAGAAACCAAAAGGATTATATAAATGCATGCAGTGGAAAGCACAATTACAATTATTTTTATTACATAAATATGTATATACACAATATGCAAAATTTACTAATTTTGTCCTTTTTCTCGTGTAATAACCCATATGTAGTTAATGTCATGACATCCTTGTGTTGCAGGTGTTTGGTGGCAGAGTGCGAGGGCAATCCACTGATCTACCGCCCAGACTGGTTTGACGATGCTGTCCCACTGCGTAATGGCAAGCCTGACAGGTGTGAGCGGTTAGCTCCGCTCATCGGGGCGTTACCGTACAACAGCACCGGAGAGTGCAACGTGGGGAATGCCACTGCGAAGTGTGGTAGTTGGGTATACGATGAAACTGAGTCGACAATAGCCAGCGAGGTCTGCGTCTTCAAAGTACCTATGTTGTTGGACCCAGTGTCGCAGCTGAATAGGGGTACTAACGGTGCTGGTCTGTCTGTGATCCACAGTTCCAGCTGGCGTGCGACATTGAGTGGAAGAGGAACTTCGTAGGCACCGTTAACAACATTGGCCAGTTTGTCGGCCTGCCCATCACTGGCGTTCTTTCTGACAGGTTAGGTAGCAGCATACTATTCTTGCACTGCGCTGTCAGCTTTTTGGATTATTGAGCCAGTAGGTGTTTGAAGTTTACCCGCATAGTGTCTATTAATAGTGTTGTGCGAAAGAGATTTTTCCACACCAAACAAAAATGAAAAATACGTTGGGAACCTTCATGAAACTGAAACGAAAATGGAAAATAATTTTATAAGAGCTTAGTCATTACAAAGTTAAACAAATTTCATAACATTAAATAGTAGACAGAATGCACAAGTACTCACAGGGTGGTACTCGTAGATAGACATACACAAACTAAAGTCAGACGAATACATTTTCCACACGGATGCACGGTCGTGTAACGTTTCGCTGGCTAGATCAGCTTCATCAGGCATCATAACATTTTGGCAAGTTATTCATTACAACAAATTCTTTTTGGAACCAACTAAAATATTTGAAGATGTGAAGTATTTTCCACAATGGTTCTTGCTTACAGTATTAAAAATTCCCGTTATATGTACAGTAAATTTCATTACGAAATTCTCCGTTGAAGTACTTTTCACTATCAAGCATGTATTTTCAAATCCATAGCAGCGGTCTTACATTTGAGATCTGTTCTGTCTGAAGTACTTTCGTTATGATGTATAGAAATAGTCCCTTTGCATTTTAAGTCTTAAATTTTCTTTTCATTACAATTTTCGGCAATTGTATTTCTTACCGAAACAAAAATGAAGAATGTAATTTTTTGTTATCATTTCGGTATACCAAATATTTGCACAGCCATATTTTGTTTTGTTGTGAATAGGTTTGGGTTGNTCTTACATTTGAGATCTGTTCTGTCTGAAGTACTTTCGTTATGATGTATAGAAATAGTCCCTTTGCATTTTAAGTCGTAAATTTTCTTTTCATTACAATTTTCGGCAATTGTATTTCTTACCGAAACAAAAATGAAGAATGTAATTTTTTGTTATCATTTCGGTATACCAAATATTTGCACAGCCATATTTTGTTTTGTTGTGAATAGGTTTGGGTTGTTGCATGGCAGCGTGGTCTTTTGGGTATGTGTGAGTGTGGCATGAGGTTAGGACAAAGCAGCGGCGGAATGCAGGTGATGAGGAAAATGCGAGTACCTTCAGAAAAACCCCCAGCCAATGGCAACGTCCACCACATTTTCCACATGCAAAAATTTGGGTGATCCCACCAGGAATTGAACCTGGTGCGCCTTGGTGGGGGTTAGTAGTCGGATTACTATACCACCACGAGCCTTTTCGATTTTAGTAGCACATCATATTTAAATAGTGCTGTTAAATTTTGTATTCACTCCATGTGAATATAAGAAAAATGTGTCGCGTAAGTTTTTCAGCCTTACTCTAGCACGACTTACATTAATGTCGTGTACTAGAACTTAAAAAAAAATATATACACCATGTAACTGAATTACAACACACTTGTTTCCGATGTAGAGAGATGATTTCTAAGGTCAGTGTGATGCTGTGCAATAACTTTGTTCTGGTGATCCCATTTTGTGTTACGAATTTGTTGGTTGTGGTGTTCACAGTGCGATTGTGGTTAATTGGAAACGTACGATTGCAGTGACTTGGTATTGCAACTAAATAACATGTAGTTTTATTGCTACTGTAATTAGGGATTGGCTTCTGCTTTTTTTTTTTATCTTACTTTACTTCTGGTACATTTGGTTAAGTTTTGCATAGGTATGCGTAGTGACGTATGTCGAGGTAAATCCAACTTTATTTATTTATTTTTTATGAATTTTTCATGGTTTCTCGAAGTTGGGTTTTTAAAGAGAGGTGGTGTTAACAGAAGGGGTTGCGGCAGCGAAGTTCTACTGTATACTGCAGCTTTGCATGGGTGAGGGGGAGGGGAGAAGTGTGTTGGTGCCAGTGCGAGTCGGTGACCATTTTAGTGGCATGTGTNGCTTTGCATGGGTGAGGGGGAGGGGAGAAGTGTGTTGGTGCCAGTGCGAGTCGGTGACCATTTTAGTGGCATGTGTCTGCTTGGTTGGATTGACAAAGTGGTCAATATGGCTGTCTGGCAAGTACATAATCTGGTATTGTCAGACAAAAGCTATGTCCTTGTTCCCTGAGTGTCTGGCGTGGTTATGGTCATGACGGTGCCAGGAATTCGTAATCCTCAGGAAAGTTGGTATCTGCAGCTTCCAGTGAGTGTGTGTCCTGCTTGAAACTCTGTTAGCATTACAATGCCTGTGGCTTTTCAGCAGCGCGTTAATACTCTGGTCTATTTTGCTTGGCTGTTTGNGCTTTGCATGGGTGAGGGGGAGGGGAGAAGTGTGTTGGTGCCAGTGCGAGTCGGTGACCATTTTAGTGGCATGTGTTTGCTTGGTTGGATTGACAAAGTGGTCAATATGGCTGTCTGGCAAGTACATAATCTGGTATTGTCAGACAAAAGCTATGTCCTTGTTCCCTGAGTGTCTGGCGTGGTTATGGTCATGACGGTGCCAGGAATTCGTAATCCTCAGAAAAGTTGGTATCTGCAGCTTCCAGTGTGTGTGTGTCCTGCTTGAAAGCTCATCCACTCTGTTAGCATTACAATGCCTGTGGCTTTTCAGCAGTGTGTTAATACTCTGGTCTATTTTGCTTGGCTGTTTGTGCCACCCGACTGGGTCTTGTGTCTCGGGGGTGGGTGGGGTGACATTCGTACCCATTTCTGTCGGTTTATTTCNGTGCCACCCGACTGGGTCTTGTGTCTCGGGGGTGGGTGGGGTGACATTCGTACCCATTTCTGTCGGTTTATTTCCATTTGAAAGTGCGCAGTGCGTACTGGAGAGAGCATCTGGCAATTGAGTATTTTAATTCTCACTCATATGTCGATGCAGGGAGGAGCCATTGTAAACTGTGCTCATCAGGTCCTGTGTGCAGTTTCATGTTCCTTCACAGCGTTATTCTGCAGGAAATTGCTTACATTTTAGGTCTTGGCTTATGGAGTGCGCAGGCCTGCTGACTGTTACAGAGCAGTTGAAATTGCCATAGCTGGTTTTGGTTCTTTTGCATTCCAATTCAAAGATGGCTAAAAATTGGTTTCTCCTTTTGCTTCATTCCATTTGTAGAGTCGCCTGTAATGACGCAGTATTAGTAATTTTTGGGACCCTTGTTTCATTTTCTTTCGTTTTCCAAGCTTCGTAATATTTTTATTGGATTCAAAATTAAAAGCAGTGGTGGTTCGTTTATCGGGCATACGTTTGCCGTTTCGTTTTGAACGCCGTATTTTTCAGTAAGCGNATTAAAAGCAGTGGTGGTTCGTTTATCGGGCATACGTTTGCCGTTTCGTTTTGAACGCCGTATTTTTCAGTAAGCGCCAGCATTATTTAGAAACTTTCAGACTGCGTCAACAATTTTAGTTCCTACGACGCAGTTTCGATAACGTGTGGAGATCGTGCGTGGCAGTCCACTCCAGGCCCTTATCNATTAAAAGCAGTGGTGGTTCGTTTATCGGGCATACGTTTGCCGTTTCGTTTTGAACGCCGTATTTTTCAGTAAGCGTCAGCATTATTTGGAAACTTTCAGACTGCGTCGACAATTTTAGTTCCTACGACGCAGTTTCGATAACGTGTGGAGATCGTGCGTGGCAGTCCACTCCAGGCCCTTATCTCTAGAGAGGGGGGTGATAAGCAGCACAAGTACATGTGTGCCTGTCGGTCGCCTTCAGTCAGTTGATATCGAGCAGTTGAATCAAGTTACTCGTCTGAAGCAGTCGTCAACTAGGCTCGCCTAGGCTGCGTCGGGCGTGGCGCTAACCCCCACACTGGCAAACTAGACCTTACTAGATTATTTTTCTGCCGGTGTGGAAATTGCTGCATTTGTTATTTCTTCGGGCAAGTTTTTAAGAATTGAAATAATTCGTAAACGACTGTGGCTCTGTTCTGCACTTGTCTATTTATCTGTGAACGGTTCGTACTCTGCATACCTGAACTTCGTATGTGAACTGTTTCTCTTGAACTGATAAATAAAAGTATGGAACAAAACAAAACCGGAACTTGACTTTATTTCTTATATAATTAGCGTTCATTTTAAAGAGTCTCGTGTTGCTCCGTCTTGAGCTAGTCGGCAACTTAAAGCCCGCTGTAACTGTGCGCGTGCCACGTTACACACCATAAATCTCGTTCAAGTAGTGATGTTTATCAAAGTGAAACAATTTGTATTTATTCAACCATGATTCATTAACAGTTATTGCTAGACTGTACTGTTGTAAAAAAACATTGCTTTGTACTTTTCCAAGAGTTATCTTTTTATGTAACATGGCCAAATGGTTTGCCAAAGTATGCGTAAAGTTTATGTACAGTGAAACCTTGTTGTTGCGTTCCCGTTTATGTTGATTTCCAGCATTATTGATTTTTTTGGATGGTCCCAACAAATATCCTATGTAAACAATATTTAAAAAAAGCCAGCATGCTACGCCCTTAAATCATTAATTTACCAGCATCAATCGATCAGATATTCTGTCCGAAAACCAAAATATATTTGGAACTATTGTTGATCTGTGAAAAAACTATCTTAAAACTAGGGATGGGTCGAATAACCAACCATCCCTACTTAAAACTGGTAATACCAAAGTTCAGTAGCGCCAAGAGCAGGTAAACACACACTCCCTAACTTCAAATGCTAGTATACACCACTAGTTGTAGTGAAACGTTGCAATGGTTAACAACCACGTAATTTATTTTTGATAATTCAATCACTATTTATTTTAAATTACTCACGTCAAAAAACAGGTAAAATATACTAATTGCAGGCATTTCTTTGTTTGAAGTCTGCAAACTAATATTTGCGCAAATAAAACACGTACGTTTAATGGATGTGGTACGGACCAGAACCAGACATTTATAATGGGAGGAACGGATTTGAACCTTACTCTTGTTCCACAATGGAAACTTAATAATTTTTAGGTCATTACTGTTAATTACAAGCATTAAAGGGGAACAGTATGTTTTCACGGATTAATTCTGTTACGATAAAATTACGCTAGTAACTTGTTTTAAGAGTAATGCAGTGATATGAACTGTCACACAAGATGGTGAGTGTTGTCAACTTAGCAGACTTTGCGTTTAATTTGGCGAAATTTAAATAAATGTAGGGGGCAACGGAATTTTTAGCGGAGTAAAATGTAATTTAAAATAATCTGATTTTTACTTTTCAAACTCAAAAAACTGTTAAATTTGCCTCCAAAGAAGAGTAAAAAATACAAAATGCAACATTATAATGATGAAACTATGTATAATACTTTATAGCTGTACTTAAATTTTAACAATTTTTAGCTTGTTTTTATTTTAAATCATTGTTTTTAATAAATTTTGTTTCATTTTTGCCACTTTATTTTTACATTTGGCAGAAATTTAGTAAATTTTATGTAAACATTCGGCAGATTTTTGAAATTAAGTGCATTTCAATATTTTATAATACAATACTTATATTGAATAATTGAAATATGTTTTTTCATCCAGTAGTTAAGATATGCTCACTGTTCATTACAGGCAATCAACTCCATATTCCCGAGGATGAAAATAATTTTTTTTTGAGGTTAGGTGTTACTTTTTGAGGAGAGTGGTCCACATGTTGAGTTTTTTTCAGTAGGTCCCATGAAAAACGAATAATAGAGGTTTCACTGTACTTCTATTCCAGTATTAATAAAATTCTTGGTAAAATCATACTGCCATTGCATAATGCTTTTTTAAGTTGCATTCTTTATCTAAAATAGTTAGAAATAAGAAAAGGATGCAAGTTAATACCTCATTTGCAGTATGTCATGTCCTATACCTTTGTTTCATCATATTTTGCTAGTCATTTGTGGCCACATTACTTAGTTAATTATATTATTTGACCTTTTCATAATGCTGAAAAATAATCTATTAGATTAGATTGGTACTTTGATTATTTCGTGGCTGTGAGTGGAAACCCCTGTATGGATTTTTACTGTATATATTTAAAATTTCTTTTACAAAGATTTAAATTTCACACTTGTGTTTCCAGAATCTCAGTTACCTACATAGCTTAATGAAATCAGTCGTGTCGGAGGATTGCATTCAGAGGGGTAGATGTAAGAAGTGCACTCTGTATGTATGGTGTCTTCTTGTTCCAGGATTGGCCGTAAGACCACGCTGGTGCTGGCTCTGTGCCTCACAAGCTTTATGGGAGTCCTGCGCTCGTTTGCATGGAGTTACGAGTCCTTTGCGGTGTTTGAGTCGCTGGATCCGCTAGTCAGCGCAGGAGTCTACTCTACCAGCTTTGTCCTAGGTAAGTAGCCTGCCTGGAACAGGAAGCTCATTTTAAAAAGTTTATTGGTGCAGGCGAGAGATGCCACACTAAAAGGTAGGGTTGTACGAAAGACTTTTTTTCTCTCAAAACGAAAATGAAAGATATGCTATGAAAAAGCGTCAAACTGAAACTACAATGAAAAATTATTTCTAGGGATGGGTCGAATAACCAAAAATGTCGATTCCGGTTCCGGTGCCGATTCTACAATTTAAATATCGGTTCCAGTATTCGGTTCTATGTATTTTGAATACTTGCCTTTTGCTTGCAACTTTATTAAACCAATGCAGGTAAAATTCATTAAATGTTTTATTTAACCATTATATGGAAGAATTGAACAATAACAAAGTGTGAAGATAAGTTTTAATATATACAGATAAACTTGTTGTATTAAATTTATTTATTTAAGGTTAGTAAATATGTAAACGGTTATTCTTTTTTTACATTAATATGTGGTGTTTGTGATATGTTTGGAAAATACAAATTAATTTATTGAGTACCGGATAAACCAAAACATTATGCCATGCTGTACAATAAAAGTAACCTACAAAGGTTCCTTAAAAGAACGTCAACAGCTGTGGTGGGCGGCCGGATTTCTTATCTCTTTATGCTTCTTTTATGTTGTCTCGGCGGCCCCTTTTTTTTGCGTCTTTTACACAGTGACTCCCTGGTTTTTTTTTTTGCATGCTGGAATGCGACACCTTGAAAAAAAAAAAGTCTCTTCTTCCTCTCGGCCCGCGGCCATCCGACCAAACAAAGAAGGCTTGGAGGAATGTATCGCTCGGGTAGCAGTGTTGTTTATGGCGGAGGGCTGAGAGATAAAGAGAGAGAGCAAAGGAAGAGGAGTGTTGACATAGGAGCGAGAGATGAGATAACAGACTGTTCCCATACACTTCCCTCCAAACATCACCAAACAGTTTACGACTGCCACTTCTTAATTGTTTTTCCGTGTAAAGCATGCACCCCAGAAATTTTTTCCTTTATGTTGGGGAAAAAGGGCGCGCTATACATGAGTAAATACCATAGTTATTTTTGTAACAACAGAGTTTTGCCATTGCTGTGTAGAACCAAGAACCGAGTAATTGTTGTTAACCTAAAACCGGTTCCGAGTCAAACCTCAAGAACCGGTATAAATTGGAACCGAAGAACCGAACCGACCCATCCCTAAAAATAAGTTATACCTTGTGTATAAAGCTTGTTAGTTAACTCTCATGTGAAATGTGAGCACTATATAGAATATAATATCAACATTTAGTTAACAATTCATTGAATGATTATTGATTACGACAGAAAAACCATAAGTTGTAATGTAGTTGACCAATTCTACATTTCATAACTGCTATGCCAAATAAAACATTTATAAGTTGCAACTGTTTTGTTCTTCATGGTTAATTATTTTACTTTCTATTTTCATATGGGTTGTGCTTCATCATCTATGCAAACATACATGCTAATAGAGTTGATGGTACATGTGGTTTTAAGAAAAAAGGTGAAGTCTTACACCAACAGAAAAAAATACTGGGTATTAAAAATTATTAATTAAATTAAACTAAATTCTAATGTGACTTATATTTAAAATTTTCCGTAATTTTAAAAGTATCCAGAAACTAGTTGGGAGAAGAGATGGTTATTGGAAAACTGGTATGAACAGCTAAATAACAATGTGGGCAATTAAGGGCATTTGAGAGGGTGTAATGACGCAGTAGTTTTAACTTTCGGGACACGTGTTTAAATTTCTTTCGTTTCTCTTAAGCTTTGGAAAGCTTTGTAATATTTTTATCGGGTTTGAAGTTTAAAGCCGTGGTGGCTCGTTTCCCGTGATTGTTTATCGAGCAGACGTGTGCTATTGTAGGTTATCGGGCAGACGTTTGTCGTTTTACGGTTATCGGGCGGACGGTTACAGTTTTCATTTCGAAAGTTGGAGTGTTGTTAAGCGTCAGCATTAATTAGATACTTTCAGGCAACATCAACAAGTTTTAGTTCCTCCGGCGCAGTTTAAGTGTGTACAGCGAAGTTTAGTTAACATGTCAGTTACGATAACGTGTTGAGAGCAGGACACAGCGCAGTTTTGGATGACGCTGCTGGCAGATGCCGGATGCCGTGCGCTTATCTTAGAAGAAGGGGGCAATAGGCCTGCCTAATATATACTAGTGGTGTCTATCGCCTAAGGGAGAAAAAAGGAACCAACCGTCGGAGAAGATGCATCGGGCATGAAGAATTTCACCCACACCGGCAAGCACCAGTGACCGTAAAATCTTTTTTTCACATTTCTTTTAGTTTAACTTACCTAAATTCTATCAACTTATTTCCGCCAGTGTGGGGGGTCGTTAGGGTGCCAGGAGGGAACAAGCATCCTTCCTGCCTTCGTAACTTAGTCTTGCGATGCAAGTTTTGAGACATTAATATTCTGTAAACGACTGTGGCGCTGGTCTGTACTTGTATATTTATCTGTGAACAGTTCGTACTCTGCATACTGGAAATTCGTATGTGAACTGTGACACGTAAATGATAAATAAAAGTATGGAACAAAATACTCTGGAATTTTACTTTATTTAATAATTAATTGGCGTCCATTGTACAGAGTCTTGTGTTACTACCTTTGAGCAAGCTGTGGCAACATAACATTCGGCAGTGTAAAGCGGCCAAACGTTACAAGGGATATTGCACGTTCCCTTGGTTGAAGGACTTATTCTGGGGTGAATTCTGCCACATCTGTGGCTTTGAAAAGTGGCAAAGTGGAATCATGATATTTATACTTCTTTTCTTTGGCACAAAGCAGGTTAAGGGACTTTGACATGTGAATTCGTACACAGCCAAAGCCAAATGCAAATGCTTGGTAAGCTATAAATCAATAAACAATACTAGCTTATTTAGCTTAAAAGCTTAATCATACTATATTCTTTGAATGATACTTGCAATGGTGGTAATTGATAAATTAAAAATTACTTTGGATATAATGTCACTGCAGAGCTACGTCACCTAGGAAAAAACAGAGAATGACATTAAAAACACACACAAGAACAACTAGTCTTAGCTTATTATTGTGTATATTTTTAATGTCATCCTCTCTGTTTTTCTTGGAGACATAGCTCTGCAATGGCATATGTCCAAAGTAATTTACCATTTACTCACCTCTGTCAATATAAATCTATTTCCACCAATTAGGAAAAGTCACACGACAGAAAGTCATTCTAACGATGCAACGCCACCTAAGGCGATATTCCAAAATTCTGATTTTGACAGTAGTAACAGATGCTGTAGATACGAATTTCTATAATCTACATAACACATCATCACTCAAGTATTTTGATTTGTACAAAGTTTCATGCTATTTCCATATTATGTATTTTACACATCTCTATAACCATAAATTCAAAGTCACATTCCCAGATATTTAAATATAATTTGTATCTCTTTGTAAGCATTTCATGTTTCCAAACTCTAGAGATGTAGCCTTCACTCTTCTGTCTCCAAACCCTTAGGTCTTAGCAGCCATAACTTGATGTGAACCACACGTCCACGAGCTCCTTGTGCCCACTCTCACTGCCGCAGTCACAACAACTACACCAGCTATACCAGGCCGCACCAACTACATCAGACCAAGAGTGCGTAGTGCAGGTCGACAAGAACGGAACTTGCACCTTCTTGCCGACAAGGATTACGCAACTCAAGAGACCACCCTACTCATTTATTACAAGAGGTAACTCTTTTAATAAATAGGTAGGCGATCCGAAACGATGTTTACCCCAAAGCCACAGCTGTTGGGCGCACTGGCAATTGGTCGTTGCTTCGTAGCAGCTCGCACCACAACCTACAATGCAACGCACCACCAAGTGGCATCAAACTGGTTTGTGGGCCGAAGCTGAAGTGATAAGTGCCCCAAAGCGTCACCCAGTAATGTGCAGCATTTTTACAAACACGTTAAACACCATCACCGCATTCACAACTACAGTCAGGGGTGTGTTTCATTGTAATAATACCAATCAAGCATGGCATTCCACACCCCTTTGCCCAGGTGGACTCATCCATCCCTTCAGGAAGCAGCCACCTGGCAACACTGCAGCTAATCAAATTCAAATGCGTCATCGGTAGTGAAATAAAAATCCCTTTTCACGAAAAATGTAATATTTATTTATATAAGAGCAATTATGTTTTCTAAAAGGGAGATTGCCTACAAAGTCCTCTATCCTTGTAATTGTCATTTAGTACAGTGATATGCCCCGTCAACTTCACAACTTCAATCTTAACAGACATTTGTTAATAAACGGAGGTGTCACCAATGTGTTTCATTTAATTTATATACTTTTTCACCATTACAATCATTTCACAGAGTGTTCCTTGTTATGTTTCATCATTCGCCGTTTGACTTTGGTTCTGATCACTCGTGATACAAACCGAGGCCACTCTGCCAGTTCGTCTCAGCACTCGGACAAGACCGTCAGCGTTGATTGCCCGCTCCGCGAGCCCCCTCGGTACCATCATTTAGTCTATAATCATTTCACTACAATATTAAATTAATTAATCAAAACATTTCTTTTATTTATTTTAAATACCGAGGGGAGAGCCACCCACCCTCTTACCAGAGCACTTAATGCTATCGCGTATCAACATAATACCACATTCATTTCCCACTAAGGTCACCGGCAGGCCTTAAGTGCTGGGTCCATTTTCATGTATTATTCACCTGTAGTCAGAACAGTGAATAAACCACTTTACCAAGTTAACTGTGTCAAATCATCGTAGGGTACTACACTCTTTGTAGCATCAACTACAATTTCATAGTATATTTCAGGCGTACGAGGCGGCCTACAGTCTCGTCAAAAGGTATAAATAATGCAACAGTAAGTTTGTGACAACATCATTAACAAACTGACGGACATATCCAGGGCCCCCTGGGCCATCGACCAAACGACTCTCATCATTAACCCTTCACTGGGTTATGGCGCCGGGCAATTCAACACTCAACCAGCCCTGGGTAACCTCGACCACGTCAAACTATAAATGGTTGCAACAATGGAAATGATCAAAATTTGTTTGCTATTATGCTACAATGTCCATTTAAATTATCACTCCTAGAATGAACATGATAGTCAAATTTGAATACCAAAATGCGAAATTTTTATAAGAAAAGAAACATAAGTAAATTTAGAATTATTAAAATTAAAAATTTCTACTGTAATTTTTACATAAGTAAATAATGCATTTTAAAATACAAAATTATATTCTATACAGTACCTTACATAGAATTTCATTAAAATAGTGCTGAATTCAAGCCATAAGCAACCAATTAAAAAGTTAATAATAAAAAATACAAAACTAGGTGGAAATTCTGTTGACTATGCGCTACGCAACGACATAAATTTCAACGACTACCTCCAGGCCTACTAGGAGGCGCAGTCGCATTCTGCAAGAACCCTGCAGGGAACTCTATAATCACAAAAATCATAAATATGTAAAAATAAGTATATTTATATATTATAGTGTTGCAATAAACCCATAAATCTCACGAAAATCCCTGGAAATCTAAAAAAGCTTTTCAAAATAATCCAGAATCAAGGGAAATCATGAAACCCAAAATATACATAGTAACAAAATAAATACATTTTTGACAGTTAAAAAATATCTTAAAGAGTCATCAACATTATCTTCACAGATCAAAATACTCTTCACAGGTAACAAGAAAATATTTGAAAATTGCAAGAAATCTTTGAAAAACAAAAAAATATAGTAATAAATTGCAAAAACATCTTTGTGAATCGCCAAAATCTTTAGGAATAACCAAAAATCTTTGTCGTTAGAAAATCTTTGACAATCGCAAGAAAATCTTTGAAAATCATTACAAATATTTGGAAATCACTGAAAATCATAGGAAAACTCAGAAAATCACATGGAAATCTTAAAAATTTATTGGAAATCTTCAAGAATCACAAAAAAAAAATCTTTGAAAATCCTTAAAAATCTTTGAAAATCACAAGAAAATCTTTTTAAAAAAAAAGCTATAAAAAAATCTTTCGAAATAACACAAATTGTTAAAAATCATTATGACTTAGAAAATATTACCAACAGTTACAAAAATATAAATAAAAAATTGGTGTACATATTTTAACCTAATTGTTTCCCTCTAGAATGGCTGTTGGTATTCCTGCTAGAAGGATATGAGCTCAGTCATCTTTGTTTTGAACACCTAACCTCCTGTGCGTAAGTCTTTCAATAGTTTTTTCCTTAAATTTTTCTAAATGTGATAAATTTTAAATTTTTATATTTTTTTGGAACTTTTTAGACATTATATAGTAAATTTTTAAACATCTTTTTTTATTTTTTGCAATTTTTGAGTTTAAGGTCATCTAAGGTTGGCACAGGGTCAATCAAGTTCACCCACATTTAATACGGAGGCTCAATGACGTCACAACATAGCGGTTGGCTGGCTCCTAGCCCCTGTACCAGGTGTCATTGCACACAACTCATTCAAATCAAACTACCCACAACCCACAGTATGGAGACCCGCAAGACACCAGCAGAGTTGTTTATGAATTGATGCCTGGAGACAGTCTAGAAGAAAATTAATCCCAGTTCACAGCAAGTCACCCAGGAACAGGTAACACAGACTACAGCCAAATACCCTACTCATCAATTCCCGCCGGGTGAGGCAGTGTGGTTGCGTAATTATTTACACGATCCCAAGTGGATAGAAGGCTGGGTGATTGTTCTTGAGGGTCAGTTGGTGTACAGAGTACGTGACAAGCAGAGTTGCGACCATTGGTGACAGGTGGACTAGCTGCAGTGCCATCTGGATCATACATCGGTATGACACCATGCCATTTCTCAGCAAGTATCAGGGAGACCACCAGTGCTGCAAATTTGGAGTATTAAGAAATTATCCAGAGATGGGGCAGCATCAGCAAGGTGTAAAAAATACTTCCACAAGTTTACAATAGTTTTCACAATTCAGAGAGTTCACCACCAGTCCTGAGATGGATCAGGACCAGACAGGGGTGAGTCAGCCAGCAGGACCATTCCAAGGGTTCATCAGCAGTCCTGTGGTCGATCAGGGCTGAACAGGGGCAAGCCAGCCAGCATTTGGAGATGGTTCTGCGAGTTCCAGTTGTTCGTCCCCAGTCCAAGGGGGTTTCCGGAGTCCTGAGGACGATCCCCTGTCTTGAAGAAGTTCAACAAAACTGCATTTTTCTCCTAGGAGACCACAGGATTTTTTGACATTCTGAGAAGGAAGGGAACCTGTTATGATGATGAACTGTTGGTGTAGGTTATGTATGAAGACTATTAGTGTATGGTATTTCTGTGTTAGATTGGTAGCTATGTGTCACAATGTAAACTATACGTTGAGAACTATGTGTGTGTTGATGTATGTTTGAGAAGGCTGACGTGTGACGTCTTTTGGGAATAGGAGCATCGCTGACACACTTTGCGAGCGTATCCCAGTTGACACGTGCCACTAGGCAGGTGGCGGGCCGCAGTGACACGTGTCCCGCGGCTAGGCCTGCCCTACCACCCTCCCACCCCCGTACGCCTCTAGCCCGCCGTGAGATCTGTGGAGCGCAGAGGTTTCACGCGATATCACCAAATAATCATGTGTATTTCGCCTAAACTCAAAATATACGCACCACGGAAGAAATAGCTGACGAGCTGGATATTGGTGCCGAGAACACCCCCCTCCCCCCTTAGCTAACCACAGGACAATGTGGAAACGCACCGAAGTAGCTGACGAGAGTAAACTAGGGGCAAGGGGCTACCTTCCCCCGCCACCCTCCCCCAAACCTTTAGAAACCAGGACATGTGTTTTGAAAGGCATTGTTCTGCGTTCTACCACCTCACACCCTCACCCCCTCCCCCACCACAAGGCGACACGTGCCAACAATTAAGGATGGACACTGGCAAGCATAAAAAGCCCTTTTCGAGAGTAGTGGGAAACAGTTGATTATCACCACGCCGAGGGAAGAGTTGCGTCAAGGAATCGCGAGAAGACGTGAGCACGAGTCCGAACCGCAGTCCAGGGAGACGGCAGCACCTGCGGGCCTTCTTCCAAGGCCTACCACTTCGCCGGAGCTCATTCCCAGATGACAGCCTACCAACACTCACCGCTGAGTTAAGTATAAAAATCGTCGCCCAGAGAAGCCCCACTCAACCACGAAGTCGCCCAGTGAATACGAGTAGTCAAATTAGGTACCACACCTCGGAAGTGCTGATGTATGTAGTTCTTGTGTAAACTCCAGACAATATATTCGTCCTTAAAAATGAAACAGCAACCGACTAAATTATTGCAAACCCCTTAACCTTCAGGCATCATATAGTCTGTGCCTGGGGGCATTAACGGCACTATAAGCCACTCTGTCTTCTACAGTGGCGGTATAGCGTCAAGGCAAAAAGACAATAGTACCCAGTTGCAAACAATGGTGACATGCGTGTGGAATGGTGACACCCAGTCAGGTAGTAATGGGTTTAGAACATATAAATTTTGTAGTGGAGCAAAATATCTGCATCATTCGAAATTGTCTCAATCTGCAGCAACACATCTCTGCCAACCTACAATTCAACAAAAAAAGTGACTCTCTTGAGCCAAGGAAGTCACGGAAGGCACCTTGTGCACTATCCCTCTATTTTATCACTCAATCAAGAGAGTAATTTAGATGCACAGACATGTGGTTGTGTAATGATGCTAAGTCCACTGAATACAGAGGGTACAAGATTACTTTGTACTTCAAGCTACTTACTTAGATTCTGTTTCATTATTTTTTTCCATGTTGGGTTTGGTGTTGTCTACCAACAGCAGAGACCCTTCCCCAATGACCAATGATTGCTCCTTTTTACACAATTGCCACCACAAATAGATAATTTTTACACAGAACAAGACATTGGTAATGGTTTCAAACAGGAGGAAATAACGTGTAAAATGCAGTCCATCACACTTGCAAAACCTTGTTTGGCATCAGTTTGGGTTTGGAAGATGCAGGGTATTTCACTGATGTCCAACCACTAACCACTACACTTGCAATTATTGAACAGGATTCTCTTATCATACCACATTATTATGTAATTGAGTTGGAGCTCACTGTGATGATGAACCAACACATTATTGCAAGTGGTAACCTGATGTGTCAGTTCATGAGGTACCCAGCTGTCATTTAATAATTTTTTTTTTTACTATTTGCTGTAGATGGTCAAAAATGTTTTAAAAACATTTAACTGTTCAACAATTTCCTTGATGGAGGTATATGGATTTGCCTCAACGTATGCCTTTATAAAGCATCTTTCACTCTTGACCTGTGTTCTCATGGAGACAATGATCCCTAGAACAAAATTTTTAAACAAGGAACACACTGTTCATTTTGAAGTCACGTATATGCCCGATGTTCTCATCATACTATATTTCTTTTTATTGTATGTTCAACTTTGAAATAATGCAACAAAATGACTCATAAATCATGCTATTAAAACATGTTACACACAGCACTTAATATGTCCTACGATACCTATGTTATTTTGCAGTTGGAGTGAAGACTTCCTGTTGTGAGTTTTAAGAGATATTATTCACAGTTCTATTGGTCCTGTATAACAGGAGGCAGGGGAAGTTGGACGTTTAAAGTAAGCATTTTTACCATTTATTTCAAAAGACGTTGTACCCAAAATGTTGGAGTTAGCAAAACTTACTTTAATGGAGATGGCTTTCATACTTCAAACATTGAAGCTGCCACAATTTAATTACTGTATGACTTCATTTCTTTGTGAATTTTTAAATGATATAATTAATAAAAAAAAACAATGAAGTGTTTATCCTTACTTACGAAATATAAAATTGTTTGATAACACGTCTGTTAAATAGACTCCAGAAAGCTATTGTGGTGTACCACAAAAACAAAACCTCCTGCAAATGTCCAAATTATGTTAAAATTATGTCACTTCTTTGCAGCTACTTTCATAATCAGTGTTACCTTCCAGCCGGCTAATGAGCTCACTGTCCTGGCTGGCCTCCTCCACTGATAGAGTATGACCCTCCTGAGGTATGTAAAGCACAGTCAGTCCCTGCAGTTTGTACTTCATCTCCGTTAGGTGAGAGAGGAAGGAGTGCAGGCTGAACCAGAACTCATTCTTCACAGCTAATAATTCAGTTAAGGACCAAACCTACTACATATTTAAAGTTGAACAACACCAAGACGTATTTGTAACAGTGTAAAATAGCTTACATTTTGACCTCAGTAATGATAAGTTGCATATTGTAGTTAAATTTCTCACATACATGCCTAAATTTGATATAAATTGGAGTGTTTGAGGATTCCCAGACACCTCTGCAGTTCTTATGTAAGGCACTAATTTACATTAAGGATATGATAATGTTACAAGTGAATATTTGTTTAAGTTACCAGAAAGGACTAGCATCCAACTGGGAAGGGCCAGGCTCCAAAGAAACCAAGAAGCTGCTAAATGATGGAATTCAATGCACTTTGTTGGTCAGAAGGCAATACAAAGATACACAGTACACACATGTTAAACTCTTAAACAATCTGGTGCATCAGACCTTTCATTGCCAGGAACCAATGTTATTTGATGATAGTCTCAATCAAAAGCCCTGTTCACGCCCATATCTTCTTACAGTCCATGATGAGGCCGCCATATACAACATAAATTAATTTTTCCAGTTAAAAGGGCAACATATTTTGGAATGTGTGCCTCTACAAACTCTTATTTTGTAAGAAATACTGTATCCTGTCTATTTTAAACATGAAAATCTTAACCAGAATCACATAACATATTGTAGTGGTGTTTATATTACTGTTCTGGGAGCCAATATGTTAGCAGTTTAAATTTATAACATACTTCATAAGCAACGACAAGGGGGACCAGCATCTTAGCAGTAACATGTTGTTCCAGCAAGTCTAAGATCATGACAACTATTCCCACCAGGACAGCACCACTGGTATTTTGTAAATGATCATGTACTTCAATATGGTCTATACGCACTTGTACCTGCGTGCTAGGCCAATGAGAACAATTCATTAATACTGTATAGGCATCACATTTGGTTAAAAAAAAAACAGACACAGCACTCACAAATGATAATAGCCACTCATTTCTAAACTGGGAGGGAAAACATCATCTTGGCATCAAATAATGCCACAGCAAACAAAAAACTGAAAATGTGGTACATTACTTACAAACTGTTATTTTATTTGGTGCAACCTCACTAACACAATGAATAAAATAGGAAACTTGACGCTCAGCCACATATCGCTCATCAATTTCTACTGTATATTGCTCAGGCAATGAGCTAGCTGGCAGGGTTGACAGAAGATAATAAGTATGAAAGAACACGTAGCCTGCAATATATGAAGTGCAGCACAATAAACATTAATACGAAGAATTCAAAACTTTTTGGCTTAAAGTGATTAATGAGGTGCCATACAAATACATTACTTGAATTTGTAAAATTAATTAACTTCATATTAAATTAAATAAACACTAAACTGAAAAAATAAGAATGATAAAAAATTTTTTTGCAAATAACCTGTATGTTTTTGAATATTAATTTCAGTACAACCCATTCATTTTTCCTTCTCATTTCAGAAGAGGGGTCAAAGAGTTGGCAAAATACAATCTTTTAGTTTCAAGGCAGGTACCAATTTATTACACTAAATTTTGTACTTTTTTCTAAATTCTGTAGTAGTGTAATTCTTACATGAGTTACGTATAATATAATATTTAATAAAATAGAAACATAACTTAAGTAAAGGCAATGATTGTAAAGTTTAATTTCCTAAGATTATTGTGAATCTATGACCTTCCAAGGTTTACCAGTGCTGACAACATACATGTATCTATGAAAGGATACTGTCTGGCCAAGTGGTCACACTGAAAAACAAGGGCGCATACACATTCTCCATGACCTGCAGCACAGAGCTCTCAATATCTGGCCCCACAGTACCAAAGTCAACCATGTCGTAAAAGGTGGAAGGAGCTACAGAAACTGCAACTGGCTTAGTGAAGTACGTAATGTACCCCACTGGTGTGGCTGGGTAGCCAAGCTGGGCATGGAGGACACCCCCATTGAAGAACACAGTAAGCACTTCTGCACTAGGATCTCTGAAGAACTCTCGTATCTGTTTGTAGGCTTCCTCATTCCAGTGCTCCTCTAGCAGGCCTGGCAGTGTAGCACAGGACTTAATCTTATCCACCTACACACAAATTATTTTGGTGGTAAGAGCAAGCTACACACGCTGACAGGTGTATTTTCATGGGTAAATTGGTAAGCAAGCTGGCTGCAAGAACTTTAAATTAATATATGTTTTTGGAAACAACTATAAATAATCATTGCAACTTTACAAATTACCTTTGGAAAATCTACAACTGTTTAAACCACAAATAGACTCAACAGACGTGCTATGTACTTTACAAGGCAGAAACTAAGTGACTGCTAGTACTATTTTATTATAATTTTATTGATAATTGGAAAAAAATTTTATTTACACCATGGTTAAAGCAATTTTATATTCATGAAAGCTAGAGCATTAAAATCAAATCTTCCCAGAAATACAAGGGTAAGTCAAATAAAGACCTTAAACATTTTTGTCACAATTTATTGAATAAAAGTGGCACAGAGCTGCTATCATTTTTCTAAATAGTCTCTTTTACCATCAATATCAGATTTCCAGGACTTGCAAAGTGCATGGATTCCTCTAAAATAAATATTTTGGTTGTGTGAGCAGCCACTTTGATGATGTGACTGTGGATCCAGGAGTAGGAGTGGGTAAAATGGTGCATTGTTGCAGACTGTGAAGGGACTGCAATACAATGAGAGGTTGAAGGAAACAAATTTTTAACAGATTTTTCCCAGGGTACTGTATAGTTACTATAGCGTGAAAATCCTGATGGTCAATGGGTTGACGGCTTGTGTGGTGCTCATTAATATGACCGGCAATAAATGATAATGTCACAACCAAACTTCTTGAATCTAACTTTTGTGTGTGCTAGCACCTCAAACGCCTATTAAGTGCAATTGTTACAGACCATTCTGCATGCCTTGTATAAAAATGTGCTGTACACTGTGATGGTTCAGTTACACTTAAAACAAAGTTAACTTAGGTATAGGCACTTTTGAGGACCTAGTTACATTTTCCTTTCAGCCATTTTTTATCCTTTTAACCACCTTTTTAAATAAAGATTGCTATGTAAGTGATAAAAACTGTGTGCAAATCACACTGCACTCGGAAGTTAACGTCCAAGGCTAAAATAAAATATATTTATTGACTATTATTCCAAAAAAGAAGGTTTTCAAAAGAACTCACTTTACCATGAATAGCATATACACAAAGTGATGTAAGCAGTGCAGTTATTGAGAGAGGGCTGGGTAACCTTAAGTAACCATAGTTGACCAAAGAAATACAGTAATGCCTCTGTTTACCAGACCTCTAATAAGCGGAATTCATATTTACCGAACAAAATCCAAAGCCACAAATATATTTATTGCTGTGTCCACTTGCCGCTAGTACTGCATGAAGTGTTGTTCAGCTGCAAGATATGCACACGTGTAAAGAGCTGTGTTAGGCAGGTTTTCTGCTGCTGATTCAAAAGTGGGAGCTTTGTTCATACTGATTGACTCAAAGCATCTCTNTCATATTTACCGAACAAAATCCAAAGCCACAAATATATTTATTGCTGTGTCCACTTGCCGCTAGTACTGCATGAAGTCTTGTTCAGCTGCAAGATATGCACACGTGTAAAGAGCTGTGTTAGGCAGGTTTTCTGCTGCTGATTCAAAAGTGGGAGCTTTGTTCATACTGATTGACTCAAAGCATCTCTATCGTATTGCCGTTCTCGTTCAAATTCTCTATTGAATGCATAGTGCATGGGACGATTCGGCGCTGGCATTCCTAATTCGTGCAACATCTTGCCAGACATCATCAGGCACAAATCCTCTACAGAAATCAACGCCTCGTTGTGGATCTCCGTGTTAAAGTCAAGTTCAGGATTTGTTGTTGTACGCACTCAATGCAAAATGTCTTCAACCATATTGTCTTTGTATTTGTTCCATAAATGAAGTGTGTTAGATGGAAAACACGTTGAAATGATGATGGCAAAAAGTGATTTAATTTTATGCGCAGTAGACGAAATAACAGAATCGGCAAGTGTGTGATCCTAATGAATGTCATCTTCGAGCAAATGTAAACGCTGAAATGCTTCTCAATATGTTGCGCACAATTCACCATTGACAGTTCGTAGAAATTCAAATTAAATCGGTCCACGAACATTAACCAATAACAAACTCAGGTAAAAACATCCGTCATTGCTCGGATGAACTGTGTAAATGTGCCCCAATGCATCGGTTGAATATACATTCACATATCCAGGAACAGGCTTTCCCTGTTTCCGAAGTTGGAATTTTTTGTTGATGCGTTCCATGTAAAATATCTCAGCATCTCTGAGTAAAGCAGTGTTCTCGCAAATGGATCACTTGCGCATGTCGCGAAGAAACTTGTCAGCGTTGTCGCTGGTGGTCGTTCAGCTCTCTGCGCTGCGTTTGCTACCGTGAAATAAACTCGTTGTCCATTCTCTGTTGAACAGCTAAATGGACCACAGTGGGATGACGTTCGTGTATGGCGAATGAAAAGATTCTCCAAATCGCCTCATTGCTGCTGACATATCTTCCTATTTGATATTGCGAAACTTCATTGTTGGCATTAGGAGCTGCAATACCAAATACAGCCATGTCGCTTCCTTTCGTGACGTAATTGCAAACATATCTGATGGACTTGATAGAATTGCAGTAGTCAACATTGCAATGCGCTTTGAATGTTTTGGAAAGCAGCTGCGAATACAAAACAATCCAGCTGTTGTCGACTACAGCGTCTTTATTCTTGACTATCAACGTTATCGTTCTGCCGTTATCCACTGCAGAGTGACGACAATACAGGGGGTACCCTTCATTACCTGTGATTGTGTCAGCCAACAAAGCACGCGGATAACGTTTGGAGCATTTTTTTTTTCGATCATACACAGTGATTCCCGGTTGTGATTGCCCATGGTCCATGAATCATATTCGTCTTCACAACTTCATAAACTCTGGATCTGTTTCTGGATCTGGAATTTCTGCACAAATGATAGTGTCAATTTCATTCGGTCTTATTTTCTCAACCATCCACAAGAGAATATGTGCATGAGGCAGTCCTCTTTTCTGCCACTCCACAGAGTACATCCAACATCGCAAGTCTCCTAAGACATGATACTTCACAATGAAGTCCTTGAACGCATTGAGTTTCTGCTTGAATACTCGTGCTGTAATGTTGTGATGATCGCTGGATGATTGACCGGGTAGTAACAGCTGTGTGATTTCGATCCATTTTGGGTTGCATGTAAAAGTGATGAATAAGTCTGGTCGACCGTATTGGCACATGTAGGTCATTGCATCTTGCGAGTATTCGTGCATGTGCCTCTGACTTCCAACATACGTCGCTGGCAAAATGGTAATTTGGCCGACATTGTTTGCATTTCCATCTATATTCATGGCATCATGCAGATGGATGTATTCTTCTGAACGCAATTTTTGCTGATTTAAAAGTATATAAGTCAGACGTTCCGTCTCGATTTTGACATACATATCAACGACAAACTGATGAAACAGTCTGCGGCATTTCAATATGTGATTGTCCTCGTTTCGACGAATCATCAAACAGTAGGCATAAAAATTCATCGAGCTGACCTTTTTATTTGTTTCTTGACCTGTTAATGGATTAATCATCTTGATAAAAATATGATATCCATCCTCTCCTCTGCAAAATATCAGTGGGTATTGTAATGCATCATATGAACGAAGGGTTTCGTTGACATGCTGAAGGTTATTACCATCACGCCGTCGAATCACAATACCACAAGACTCCAAATTCTCGCCAAAAACCACAATGGCAACTTCATTCAACATCGGTGCATTGAAGCGTCTTTCATGTTCGCCTGCTGGTCTTTTGTCTGCTTTGATCACTATTTTGTGATCATCCGAAGGCATCATTTCTAGTGCAGTTTTGAACAATTTAACTAATTCATTGTGTTCATGTAAAAGTTGTTGCAGTTGTGCAATAATCTCTCACTTTACCGCATGATGATGGCACAACGCTGATTGATTTCATCATCAGAATTCCAAGGAAATAAACCTGAAGAAATTTGTGATCATCATTTACTGGCAAGAACAATGCTCCTGCACGAGGGTGAATTTTTCCTTGAATCTGTAAAATGAAAACAAATTCTTTATTGAAACATTGTGAATTGTTGATTTTTTTTTGTGTATACGATGTGTGTTGTAATCGAAAATGAATTTACCTTAAAAGTTGGGCTGAAACTTTGTTCCTCAGTTATATTCGTTCCAAATGATGTTATTTGGAAAATACTGTTGTATTTTTGTATATTCTGCAAAAAATGCTTCGATTGAGGTTCTTAGCCAGAAAGCAATGATGCTAGTGGCTCTGGTGGCAGTATCAATTGTGGTAATTTGACCTTTCCGCTCGCACAACATAATCCTGGCGGTTCATGTTGAAACCTCAAAGCATTGCAATGTTGACAAACAGTGCTCATTGTTCCAAAGTCGACCGATACATCCGTGGCGTAATCGATTGTTGGATCATATCTGAACGCCAAACGTTCATATCGAATTGTTACGTTTGGCTGTCTGTTTTGTCTACGTTCCAAATTATTGTTTACGTCATCTCCAACTGAGCGAGTCGAACTCGACTGTCTCCATTGTTCCGGAGTCATAATTGATCGCGCTTGAGAAATTCTTATTCTATTTGCCTCCAAATACTGTCTACGCTCTTCATCAGTCTCATTGACTCGATGGTCATGTATTTCTCTTGCGTTGCGCGTACGCCGACCAATATTTGGACGCCTTATTGGTGGCATTTTTCCAAAGACACCAAAACAATCTTTTCAACATACCACCGATAACACAATATGCTTTTTCGTTAAACACTGAAAATATAATGAAATCACTTTGCAAACAGTCACACTTTATTTTTTGTTCTAAAAACATGTGACAGCAGAATTTTCAAACTGTGCCTCATTTCACGTAATGAAATTCTTTAACATAAAGATTTCATATAAAAATACCATCCAAATTTCCGACTTTTCCCGTGGATTTTCATATAATAATACCATCCAAATTTCTGACTTTTCCCGTGGATTTCCAAAAATTTTCTTTCATACAAACCTTGTCCTGACAATTACGAATACAATTTTAAAAAATTAGCCAAATCAGTCAAGCCATTCTCAAGTGATGCTCCATCATACATGTGGCAATTGATTTTTATTTATATATAGATAATTATGGAATTCTCGCAACTGGGATTCCACTCACGAGAAAATTAAATGGTACTGTTCAAGAAAAATATATTTAAAATATAAAGATTTAAAGTGTAGCTACTGCTACACTTACATTCTGAAACAAATTTTATTAATGAACCAGGTTTATTTAAATTAATCATGATATTAAAAATGATATTACTGGAAAAATTGTAAGATATTCAATAACCCCCTTAAAAAGTAATGAAAAATATACTACAATTTCTTATGAATAATATTAAACCAAAGAAAATTCAATATCATGCATAAATTGTAAATTTTTTTATTTCTTTTGAGCCTATATATTTAAGATAATAACATTTTTCATTCATTATTTTTTAATCTTTATTTTCAATAAGTTTAACACATCTATAGGTAAAAAAGTTTAAAACTGTGATCTAAACCAATAAATTTTTTTACCATAATATGTATCCATAATTTGAAAATTATAAGTTTTATATTTTTTATTCAATTCTAACTCATGTAGTTTTATAAACTCAATTGAGTTACTCAACTTACTGAGAATTGGATCCATTTATATAAATTTATTTTTACTAACAGTATTGAAAATGAATTTATATAAATGGAAAACGTTATAATTAAAACATGTAAAATGTATGGTGAAGAAAAAGATATACATTCCTTTTACTCAAATAAAAATTCAAAAGGTAAAACATGTTTCAATCAGGAAGTACGTGAGAAAAATTTAGAAACAGTAGCTTCTGATGATTGTAGAAAATATGTTTTTAAATCTTACATTGAAAAACATAAACAAAATTACATATTAATAAGAATTAAGAATATACAACAAAAACATGTAAACATTTTCAAGAAACTAAAGATATCAATTTATTTCCACCACACCCATATACTATAGTTAAACATTATTATATCTGTAGAATATATATGAATCAGTATATGAGAATTATATCTCACAAGAAAAAGGAAAATTAATAAAATATTATCACAATTGAATCTGATAAAAGTAGCAAAGAAATGAATGATAAAATAAATTTTAAAGATTTGTGATACATCGCGAAATGCTACATCCAAAATATTGATGATGTAAAAATTATAACTAGTAATATTCAGTAATAAATACAATTCTTAAAAAATAATTAAATTAATTTTTTTATTAAGATTAATTTTTAATAAATATAGGGAGCAAAATGGCAACACCAAAACTAAGTGAAATGAAAGTGAGCGAGTTGAGAAAAATGGCTGAATCTTTAAATATTAAAACGCAAGTTCAGGAAGAAAGATTTAATTAAAGAAATAGAAAAATATTATGATAAAGTTAGTGAAATGAAAGTTGCAATACAAACTAAGATAACGAATAAAAATAATCTTAATGAGTTGAAAATAAAATAATTATATAAGCCTACAATAGCTAAATCTATAAATGTTAAAAATACACACAAATTAAAGAAGAAAGATCTCATTAATGCTATAAAGGAAATAAATATATCATATGTAATAAGGTTTTTGTCTAAAAAAAAAAACTAATTTTTCATTTGTTTACATTCCAGAGGAAAGCCTAAATGATGAAGAAATTTTACGAGAGTCAGAAGTGGAGGACGATGACCCACCGATAAAGGCTGAAGAAGTCTTAATACAAATTAAGCGGGTCAAAAAATTGTTTATTTCAAACAGTGACGCTGAGGGACTCGACTTAGCATTGAGGATTCAGTCATATGTTAAAAATAAAATTCTTATTTTTAAAAAAAAATTAATTAAAAATAACAGACTTTTTAAAGTGTTAATTTCTGTCATAAATTTGATTGCTTCATAAATATTTTAAATTGTTTTTATACATTTTTCAGATAATTTACGCATGTAATAGTACTACATACAGTAGTTGTTTTGTGTGCCTTTTGCATGTAAATATGTACATAATTTATTATTTACCTAAAGCACATCTTGTATGTACAATTTAAAACATTATTTTCATTTTTCTCCCAAAAGCGGACACTTCTATATAGTGGACAATATTTCATTCCCCAAGGGTGTCCATTATATGGAAGTTTCACTATATACAATTCAAGATAGACATCCAAATTATGAAGAAATTTTACATTTTGAATATGAGCCAAATTCTATAAATTTATACAAACCAATGAAAAAAAATTTAAATATTACAGCTTGTGGAAATAATTTAAAGTAAATAATATTACAGAATATAAGCTATTAAATAGAATTTGTGAACTCCATCAAGAAAGAAATTCTTAAATTTTGATCACTAAAATAATGATATTTTATGCTTTTTACAATATGGAATTCTCACGAGTGGGAGCCCACCCGCGAGAAAATTGATAGATATTAAAACAAATATAATACAATGACAAGGGAAAGGTACGCCACACGGAAGAGCAACAATTTAACGCCTGTTGGCTGGATGGTGTTGGGTTAATGGATGTTTTGAGGGGCGGTGAAAAACATTGTTAGGTGGGTTTGGAGTTGGATACCCGACTAGGCACCAGACACCATCGACAGGCGGTGTCAATTGCTGCTGATGATGATCTCAGGGTACGGCGGGTCGTGTTAGCCCGAACGTATGCAGTCCCTCAGTGAAATTGTTGGATGAGTCCCTCTGGACAGGAAAATCAGGCGTTCCCTACGCCTGATACTTAGTTGAAATGACGTGGGCTTATTCAAGCTGAACCACATGTCTCTTACTGATAAAAGCTCGCCTTTTACTGATAAAAGCTCGGTGTTGAGCATGCTGGTTATTAGAGTATATTACGTGAGATTACGTGAAATTACGGTGAAAGCAGATTGTAGGGGACCCGGACCCCGAAACGCCTGAAGGCAGTGTTTGAAATGAAAAACACAAAGTCTGAAAACTTGCATGTAATTACTCTTGCACAGAAACACTTAATCACTCTAGGTGAAAACTTTACAC
Source organism: Clitarchus hookeri (assembly GCA_002778355.1). Taxonomy (NCBI): domain Eukaryota; kingdom Metazoa; phylum Arthropoda; class Insecta; order Phasmatodea; family Phasmatidae; genus Clitarchus; species Clitarchus hookeri. The sequence continues at coordinate 889,050 of NQII01000296.1, read as the reverse complement.
GGGTTCTGGCCTGCGGCCCGCCAGATAGGCAAAACTGCGAAAGTACACATGTGTGCACAAAAATGAATTACTGGAGTGTTAGCATCCCCGGGCCAAACTATGTACATTTCCGGGTGCAGAAAAGAACAGGTTCCAGTCAGTTAGATCAGACTATTGCAGCTAAAGATCATTGGCGCGAAAACGTGAAAGCACCCAGAGCATGACGTGGCACATGCAGACCACTTGAGACACTCGACTGCGACTGACTCTGGCGAGCTCGTGAGGCGCGAACTATGGCGGCATGCAGCTTGTCCTGCACTTATTCTGTTTAACTAAAACACTTGCACAAATAATTGGACATGAACCCTTGCATAAAACATGAAAAAATAAATACATAATATTACACTGTACTGGAACAAATACAACTTAAATGTCGATAGCATGTAATGAAGGTGAAACAACTAAGGTGAACAATACGTGAATTTTTCAATAAACATAATTAAAGCACTGAAACGCTTATAGGAGCGTCTTTGAGTGTCCAAACGCCTAGTGTGTCTTTCTTTTGCTTTTCATTATTTGAGCTTAAATTGCCCTATAATTAATGTGTGCCGAGTCCATCATAACGCACCCTCGCCCGCCCGGAGGCAAAGTGCTGAAAGAAACAATGTCTAGTATACATGCAATACCACAATAAAATAGGCTAAGAGGTGTGCTACAGTGTTTAGATTCTAAACAGTTTGTTTGGGATAAGTGCAATGCCATTCGTGGAGAAACGTACTTTCTTCTTCTTCTCTTGTATGCCTTTAACTGTACATTACAACTCAAGCAAACAAAAAAAATGCCAGATGTAGTGCTAAATAACCAATCAGCAGTCTTTCCATGCCATTATAGGGTAGCTAAAGCTGTGTATTACTAACACAATCTATTTATGACTGTATGTGTTGAATAAATAACAATTTATCATTTATTGTACTACCTATTTTATAAGTGTGTGGTACTAATGAGTTTTGTTTTATTGTTAAATTATTGTTTTAGAGTAGTGAGATGTAATAGCGGGAATTGGTTAGATAACATGTAGGTCTGAGCAATTATGATGAATTATATACTCTTAAGAATACATCCTGTCTCCTTGCTTTATTTACACTTTCCTGTTACCCAGCCATAGTAGTTGGTCTACTAACAGGTATGGGCTCAGTCGGTAACAGGTAGTGGAAAAATCGGATTGAAGTATGAAGTAAGGTTATAACACCACATGTTGAGGTTATCACATTCATCGGAATGGAAGAGGGCAGATTCAGAATACTGCTATTTGATAGAAATAATGATGATTGGAAGTTCAGAATGGAGGTGTTTTTAGATGAGAAGGAAGTGCTGGATCATTTAGGAAAGCCACTGATGGAATGGCAAGTACCACATACTGCAGTAGTAGGAGATAATCAGGATGTTAAAGTCACAAAGGAGAAGGCATTATTAGAAACCAAGTGCACAGACAAAAAGGGCAAAAACATAATTGTCCAGCGAATTCACGATAGCCAACTGGAACATGTAAAAGGTAAAGCTACTGCATATGAGGTATGGAACAGTCTGCAGAGAAAATTTGAAAAGAAAGGGGCAACTAGCAGAATGGTGTTGAATAAGAAACTGCATACTATGAAGGATTGACCAGCTGTTGAAATGTTTAGTGAGTATTGTCTCAAGTTTGACAAACTGGTTCGGGAATTGAAGACTGTGGGTTAGCTGTTGGATGAAGAGGGAATTTTAATAAAGTTCTTGTTAGCAATGCCTGAAGAGTTGGAAGGAGTAGCGTCAGGACTACAGACACTTGGAGCTGATAAGTTGTCTCTGGAATTTGTCAAAAATATGATTGAAGACAAAAAGACAGCTCATAAAGAGAGAAAAGGAAGCAAGACTCGTAAGGATTTTCAACCCATGGCATTCTCTGGATCCAGGTGGGTGTCTGGGACTGCAGTTAGGCCAGGAAGCAGTGGATTATCTAGGGACACCAATCAAAGGGCCAAGTTCCCTTTCAAGTGCCACAACTGTGGAGTTCCAGGGCACAAGAGACACGAGTACTGGGAGCCAGGAGGAGGAATGCATGGAAGAGGGCGAAGTACAAGAAGAGGAACACAAGGAAGTGGAAACCCACAGAGGAATACACAGCTCGTTCAAGATGAAGATAACAAGGAAGAAGCACCCATGTATAGTTTTCTGGTGTCAGTGAATGAGTGTTGCATTATACAAGATGGTCAAGTTGAACATGGTGTTTGGGTTCTAGACTCAGGGGCAACTGATCATCTCGTGAGGGACGATACTCCTGTAGTAAATCAAAGAAAATTAGATGAGCCAGTGTCAATAGGAGTTGCTAAAACAAAAGCATTTCTAGTGGCAATGGAAATATGTGACTTGTTGGCAGAAACTTCAGTAAACAGAAAGCTCAGGAAATGTGAGATTAAGAATGTGTTGTTGGTAGAAAACCTTAAGTATAACCTAATATCAGTTCCTAGATTAGAAAGCAAAGGGTTTAAAATGGTATTTGAAAATGGTAAGTGTACTATTATGAAGAGTCACAATGTTGTTGGAATAGGGAACAAAGAAGGAAATTTGTATAAAATAGCTGTAACTATAGAAAAGTCTCTCAGTGAAGTTAGTGCATGTGCAGTAGTGAGTAATGCTAAATTGTGGCATGCAAGACTAGGTCATATTGGTAATCACAACCTATATATAAGTTGTCAAAGGTGGTAAGTGATGTTGGAATAATATAAGTGGGAAATAAGGATCTGTGTAGTATTTGTATGAACGGTAAACAAACAGCAGTCTCATAATCAAACTAGGGTAAGGGCAAAGAGGCCATTAGAAAGAGTTCATAGTGACCTATGTGGTCCAAACACACCAAGTACCCATGATGGTAAGAAATACATCCTAACAGTCATTGATGATTATACTCATTTCACTGTTGCATTTGGTCTGAATTCAAAGGATGAAGTGTTGCATTACATAAAATTGTATAAGGCCATCGCTACAGCTAGATTTACTCACAATATTTGTAGTTTTACATGTGATAACGGTAGGGAATATGTCAATCAAGATGTAAATTATTTCTTTGAGCAAAAATGCATATGAGGTTAACAATTCTGAGGGTGCTAGAACAAAATGGGGTAGCTGAACGCATGAACCGCACCATTCTGGATAAAGCTTGGTGTATGATGATAGGTTCCAAACTAGGCAAAACCTTTTGGCTTGAAGCTGCTTTAACTGCTGTCTATTTGATAAGCAAGAGTCCAATCACAGCATTACCCAATGGGAAACTACCAGCTGAATTGTGGTTTGGGAGGAAGCCTGAATTAACAAAATTGTGAGTGTTTAGCTGCATAGCATATGACACAAAGTAAAGAGTGAGAGAAGTGGGAAGTTCGATTCGCATAGTCGAAAGTGTGTTATACTAGGGTACTGTGATAATGGGTATAGGTTATGTTATACTAGGGTACTGTGATAATGGGTATAGGTTATGGTGTTCAAAATTGAATAGAGTGATTGTAGCAAGTAGTGTCAAATTGTGATGAAACTAAAAAAAGTTTGAGGAAGGGTACTGGGATCACGAATGGGAAAATGCAGAAACTGTGAAACCCCAATTAGGAAGTGAAAATGATACAGATTCAGGAGGGGAACAGGAAAGTTTCAGAGGTTTTGGAGAGCCAAGTAAAGAGGAATCTGAGGGAAGGAGAGTTAGGAAGACTCCTGAGTATCTAAAAGATTATGTAGTAAGTGGGTTAAAGAGAGAATCAAGGCCTCAAGGTAGGATGGTTCAGGAGGAGGAGGATGTAGTATCCTTGGGATTAAAGGGTAAATGTGTAGATTCAGTAAGAGAATCAGAGAAACCAGAAGTTCTTGTTACTTCATCCTCCGCAGATGATGTATGCATGGCAATGAATGCAGTTGCATTCTGTGATGGAGTATCACAGAGTTTTGAAGAGTTGAAGGACAGAAGTGACAAAAAATACTGGCTGAGAGCTGTTGAGGAGGAGGTAAAATCTCTTTTGGAAAATGAAACGTGGGAAGAGGTGGCATCCATTACCAGAGGGAAAGAAAGCAATCCGTAGTAGATGGGTGTTTACATTGAAACAGGACCAAGATGGAAGGTTAGAAAGATAAAAAGCCAAATTGGTAATTAAGGGATGTGAACAGTCTAAAGGTTTAGACTATAATGACACTTATGCACCTGTTGCAAAGCTTACTACTGTAAGAATTTGTTGTGTTTAGCAAACTATCAAAACTTATACATCCATCAGTTAGATGTTAAAAATGCATGCCTACATGGAGTTTTAAAGGAGGTTTTCATGTTTCCACCTGAGGAGGTAAAGATCAAAGAAGGTGTGGTTCTCAAATTAAACTAAACACTGTATGGTTTAAAACAAGCCCCAAAGAAGTGTAATTCCAGATTTGATGTGTATGTTAAGTCTCTTGGTTTTAACCAATGTCAATATGATAGATGTATATATATGTACAGAGATAATGGATGTGTTGTGTACTTGCTCCTCTATGTTGATGATTTTTTGATTGCTAGTGGTTCATTAGACAAACTAGAAGAGTTGAAAGAGTAATTCATGTCAGAATTTAAGATGATAGTTTTGAAGGATGTTAAATATTTTTAAGGCATAAAGGTAGAGCGAATAGGTCAGACAATGTGCTTGAGCCAGACAAGTTATCTTGTGACGTTGTTGACGAAATTTCAGATGGAACACTGTCAACCAGTAAAAACACCTTTAGAGACACAACATAATCATGACGTAACAAAAGACTATATCATTAATGTGAAACCTTACACGGAATTAACGTATGCTTGTCTAACCACCAGACCAGATATCTATGCTGCTATAAACTTCTACAGCCATTTCCAGTCAAATGTTACTGAGGTGCAATGGGTGGGCCTGAAAAGAGTCCTGGGGTATCTGTAAGGAATACTAAATTTGGGACTGTGGTTCGAAGGATACAGTAACGTACCATTACTTGGGTATGCTGATGCAGATTTTGCAAATCGGCCTGATAGGAAGTCTGTGACAGGCTACTTGTTTTAAATGTATGGGGATGTCATTTGTTGGGTGACTAGAAAACAACCAACTGTTTCATTGTCCACAACTGAATCAAAATTTGTTTCTTTGACTTCAGCTGCCTCAGAACGTGACTTATGCAGTTATTAACCAAGTGACCATATTTGAGGATAACCAGTCATGCATCTGTGCTTTGGGTAACTGCGAGCATAAATGTTTAAAACACATTGATGTAAAGTATAAGTTAGTAAAGGATCTGTAATAAAATAATGTTATTGCTGTTAACTACATTCCATCAGGAGAACAGAAAGCAGACCTGTTGACCGAAGCACAATCAACTGAGTCTTTCCTAAAACATAGGGAAAACCTAGGAATGAGCATAGTGAATCATTGAAAAGCCTTATAACAAACCTAGATAGCATCACAATAAATTGAGGAGGGGTGTTGAATAAATAACAATTTATTATTTATTGTATTTCAATACCTATTTTAAAAGTGTACTTTATTTTTCAGTGTGTGGTACCACTGAGTTTTGTTTTGTTGTTCTATTATTGTTATAGAGAGTAGTGAGATGTGATGGTGGGAAATGGTTAGATAACATGTAGGTCTGAGTAATTATGATGAATTATATAATCTAAAGAATACATCTTGTCTCCTTGCTTTATTTACACTAACAGTATGCATTTGTAGTTTCCTTTACATTTTCTTTAATGATTTCTTACAAACAATATTCTTGCAGTCAAAGGAAATTCTATCTGTTCCAAACATCATATGTGAAGAATAAAGAGGAAACAGATGCTTGGGTTAACGAAATACAGCGATAAAGAGAGTGAGGAAAAACTAAATGACAGTTAAATAAGTTCCAGTCAATTTCCTGTATATTAATTTACAGTGTGATAACAATGTAGAGAACAAAATTGATTTTGATGTTATTGTGGTTCATGCGGCTAGGCAGAGTAGCACATTGTTACAGGTTGCGAAGATATTCTGGTAAAAGGGGATATTTGGAACAGGGTTTGCACAGGATGCCATGCTTTCAGCTGTAGTATGAGATTCTTGAGAGTTAATGGCTCATATATATACTACTACTCCTGGACAACTACTCCATTACCAATGTATGGTAATGTCACAATCAAACATCTTGAACCTAACATGAGGGTGTTGGTCCCTCAAACGCCAGCTAAGTGGAACTGTTTTTGAGACATTCCACACACAATGAATAATGAAAGGATATTGTGATTCACCAGTACTGTGTTATGGAAAGTTATATAAGTTAAAGTACTGAGAAAGGGCTCAGTATCCGTACCTGATTGCAAGATAGCTTGTGAAAATGAACACTCATGTAGTATGTTTGAGATGTTTCATCCCACCAAGAAGACAGAAGGCTTACAAGCAAGAGTCCAACAAACAAAGCCTGTCAAAGCTAACATACTGCATGAAAAATTATATGTGACAGAATAAACTTTAAATGAAATTAAATCCCAGGCCTGAAATATTAAAAACATTCCAGAGAAGCTATTGAACTATTGAGTTACTAACTATTGCAATCTACATGGTCAGTAAGCAAAATCTGGAAGAGTTGTGCAAGGGCGCTGTAGTATGGCAACACAACAAAATACATAGGTAATGAAACATTGAAAATATGGTGATTAACAAGATATGTAAAAATTGGAAATAAAAGAGGTAATTACAAGCTAACACATCACTATAAGAAGAATGAGTGAAAGAAAATGAAATTAACTGTCTTTCAGCCTCTATTATGATTTGGAGGTAACACAAATGCAAAACCAATTTAAATATTGCAATTTTTGAAAATTAAATAAAAAGTTGTAAATACCACTGATTTAAGTACACGCACACATAAGCAAATCCATTTTTTTTTTGTATTATCTCACGTATTATTTACATTAGCACTGCCATGAAATAGACAACAAAAATGCTAAACAAAGCCCCATTACATCTGTCAGTATCACATGCAAACAAGTGCTGCCAACCCTACAACATTCACAAACACTAGTATTGCTGGCAACATCTACACACATACACTCCTTTCCCCCCCCCTACACAGCAAAGTCCTTGGATGAAAAGGGTTTAATTTTTAATCTTTTGAGGTCTTGTTGTAGCACGGCCACTTGGAGATGCTTGTGGCAACACACTGGGACTCGCAGCATCACTGGAACTGTCCTGTAAACAATACTGCACTGTGCTTGTCGGTAACCCCTTAAACCCCTAACTTCCATCATGTGAGTACAGTGGTGCGGTTATAGCTGAGGATCCTTTAAACCCCTTGTTTCCTTCAGGCAGAGGCTCCTATTGACTGCTGAGGGCCTATGAAAGGTGCTGGTTGCCACTGCTCAACAGTAGCATAGCATCGCCAGACGTGCCCGCATGTCTTGGGCGAAGCTGATCAATAGGACAACGCATCCAAAGTCCATCTGTCATCAGCACCTTATACAACATTGGCCCTGTTACCTCAATCACTACTGCAGATAACCACTTTAGACAGATTCCTATATTCCTAGCGTAAACTGGGTCAGTGGGGCAAACACCCTAGGTTTCAGAGAGCATGGTTTCTCTTGCTTGTCTTTCTTTCATCTCTTCTGAAATATCTGGATGAATATGGTCAAGACATGTTCGGAACCTATGGCCTGAACATGTCAGCTCTGCAGGGCTGGCTGATGTAAAAGAACTTGGTGTAACATGTTGAGCCAACAGCAGCCTGGCCAGCCGTCTTGATAAATCACCACCACACATTTTCTTCAAAGTACTTTTCATGGTTTATACCATATGTTCTGCTTGTCTATTCGATGATGAATGATAGGGAGCCACTTTAATCAGTCAAATACCATTGTTCTTTGCAAATTTGTGTAACAAAGCAGAGATGAATGCACTGCCATTGTCGGTAATGAGTGTGTCAAATATTCCATGTGTGACAAACAGACTGCGAAAGACCCGTACAACACTTGAAGAATCAGCAGATTTGACTGGTGGAACTTAACTATTTAGAATAAAAATAGACAATTATCAGGAAAACTTGTCCTTGCACTGGACCAGTGAAGTCCATGTGTAATCGCGACCATGGCCTCCTCGTCCACTCCCACGGATGGATTGGTGCCTTCGGAGGGGCTTGTTGCATTGACTGACAAATGCTGCACTGTTAGACCACCCTCTCAGTCATTAACTTTCTCGGCCACCATACATAACTGTGTGCAAGGGCCTTGATGTGAGTCATACAGTGTGTCTACTATGTGTTTCTGTGCCGCCTTTGGAACAACTACTCGTGTCCCCGATAAAACACACCCACGGTGCGTTGACAGCTCATGTTGACAGCTCACGTTGGCCAGCCCTTCCACAGCCAATTTCATACTCATGACGAAACGGAGTCTTTCTGCATCATGTCTGCAATTTCATCTGCTTCAAGTGGAGGCATATCTAGAGCTTCCAACAACAAAACTTCCTGAGATGGTGGTACTTCAAGGTCGGGAACTTTCAAGGAGGGTGGCTGAGTCCATCGGAATGTGAAATACTGGGACCAGGTTTGCAACGCAGCTCAAAATCATATCCACTTAGCATGATGCTTCAGCGTAACATCCTAAGAGAGATGATGTTGGCAGTTGGCTTATCGGTTGTGAATAGGCCCAACAATGGCTTGTGGTCAGTCCTGATTTCGAAATATCTTCCGTACAAGTAGTTATGAAATTTCTTCACACCTGCTATAATACTCAGGGCTTCCCTGTCTATTTGAGCATATTTACGGTCAGTAGGGGACATTGTCCTTGAATAAAAACTAATAGGTACTTCCCCTGCCTCACTAGGTTGGCTTAATACAACCCCAGAGCTGTATGGTGATGCATCAAAAGTGAGAATGAGCAGTTTAAATGGATTGTAGTGAGCCAACAATGAGTCCGATGATAACAGGTCTTTGGTGGCTGCAAAACTCTTGTCATGCTCGTCTTTCCATTCCCATTTTGCTGCTTTATCCAGCAGCCGGTGAAGAGGTTCTGCCACCAATGCCTTATTCGGTAGGAAAGAAAGATCAAAATTCAATAACCCTAGATAAGCTTACAATTCTTCTCGATTCTGAGGTGTAGGTGCTCCCTGAATGGCACAGACATTGTCAGGTGATGGTTGAATACCATACTGGCCAACAACATAGCCCAGAAAAGCAACTGATGAGGCTCCCAGAATACACTTTTCCTTCTTCATAAAAATTCCAGCAGCCCTGAAACGTTGAAACACTTCACTCAGTATAACAATTAGACCTTCCATTGATTCTGGCTTAGTCAGAATATCATCAAAATAGGGTACAACCTCATCCAGTCCTGCTAACAGATCCTCCATAAATTTTTGGAATTTCCCTGGTGCTACACACACTCCAAACTGCAACCTGATTACTTTAAAAGCACCCTTGTGTGTGACAACAGTTTGTGCCATTGCAGCCTCCTCATTACATGAAACTGCTGGAATGCCTGTTCCAAATCATTTTTATGCAAAACAACGACCACCATTAAGTTTAACTAACAACTGGGTTGCAGATGGAACAGGATAGAGATCTTCTTTAGGAGCTTTGTTGAGTGTGCTCTTGTAGTCTCCACAGATGCGTACATCCCTATTTGTCTTCAGCACAGGTACGATGGGTGTAGCCCAGTCTGAACTAGTGACAGGTGTATGCACACCCTGTCATACCAATTTTTAAAGCTCCTTTTCTATTGATGGTAGTAATGCAAACGGAACAGATCGGTCTTTTAGCCGTATTGATGTCACTGTTGCATCTAGGCTAAACGTTATAGGCGCACACTTAAATCAACCTAAACCTTCATTGAAAACGTCCTTAAACTCTCTTACTAGGTTTGCAATAACATTAGACACCTGCAAGATCCCCTGTACTCTTATACCAAAAGAGCCCATCCAGTTCCACCCCAGCAATGAGGGCCTTCCCTTAGAAACTACCAGAGGCAGGCTGAATTTGTACGGGCCATAAACAACTGGTACTTTACAAGATCACAAGGTCTCAATCACATTGTGGCTGTAATCCTGCAGAATAAAATTAGTTTTCAAAAATTCTGGCGCATTGTGGGGAAAGATTTTCTTAAATGTGGCCTCATCTAATATGGATAATCCTGCCCCAGTGTCTAGCTCCATAGATATGGGCGTATTGTTCATGACAACTAGTGTACGCATATCTCCAGCTCCACTAGACTGAATGGACTACACATGGTACATATCCAGCTCATCTGACTCAATCTTCACGACATTAATGTTTGATCTTATGTTAACATGGAACTTCTTTGCACTACACACTCGCTCAATGTGTCTCCTTTTCTTGCAGAAGTGGCATTCAACATTCCTAAACCTGCATGAGATACGTGCATGCAGACAACCACAAGCTAAACATGGTGATATTACCTTAGACCTCACCAACATACTACCTAGTTCAGGCTTTTGTCTGACAACATTGGTTTTACTTGTTATTGGTGCTTGTGTACCGCTGGTTAAGTGACATACATGATCAGTACTCACTGCTTGCAATCTTGATTCCCTGATGTCTCTTGAGTACAGTAGGGCTGCTTCTGCAGCTAAAGCCTTCTCCTGTGCCTGAGTGAAGGTGGGTGAAGCCTCTGAAAACAACTGCCCTTGAACTGCTTCATCCCGCATTCCAAAAACTAACCTGTCTCTCAGGGTTAAGTCCAAATTTGCGCCAAAATTGCAATGCTCTGCCAAGCAATGAAACTCTGCGATATTCTAACTACACTTTCATTCTCTTTCTGGTCCGTCTGTGGAATTTGAAATGCTGATAAATCCCCAAAGGCCGTGGTGAGAAGTGATTCTTCAATAACGCCAATATTTACTCAAAACTTTTCGTAGCAGAGGAAGCAGGCGAAACTAGCAATCTTACAACCATGTAAGTTTTCGGTCCACATACACTAAGTAGGACAACACCTTTTACCAGCATCTGTCACATTGTTTGCTTGCGAATAGAAGTTGAGGCATTCAGCATAAGAACCCCAACCATGTGGATTGGATACATCAAACACCTTCATATTTCCTAGCAGGCCTAACATGTTGAATCACAACACAATGATAACAGCTAGCCTACAATTTACAAATCACTGAAGAACCTGCAACCATTGCAATGTTATGCAATTAACATGAAGATTTATCAAATCCCATCCTCCTTGCCAGATTTTGTGAAAGAATTACCCACACACTTTTTGTATTATCCCACTTATTATTTATGTTAGCACCGCCATGAAATAGACAACAACAATACAAAACCAAACCCCATGACATCTGTCAGTACCACAAGCAAACAAATGCTGCCAAATAACATACATAACAGGTGGCCATAATATAACGGCCACAAATTAAGTTTAAAGCTAACACTTATGGCCCAAACACTATAACTGAAGGATTTTAAACAGAAATTGATGCACCACACTGAAATGGGCTTCTATTAAGGTGGTCAAACATGCTGAAAAAGTGGCAACAGTGTTGCACTGGATGGTTTCAGAGCATTGCGATGTGACATCCTCCAAAGTGCACTTAATTTACCCTGCATTCTGAAAGCGGGAATAATATTGTGATATTTTATTGGACCAAACTATTAACATCCCCCAGAGTTACCTCTCGAGAGCATAAAGGGGGATGGTCATTTGGTTTCCCCGGTAGCTACGGAGGTGGGCACTTACCAAAAGCATCTTCTTGTCTGCCAATGACCAACCCGTGTGGGAATAAGCAAAGCATGAAATGGTGCAGGTGTCAGTGCAGTGGCAGGACAAATGGACACAAGGGGAACATGTAGCATGCATTAGAAGTTAAAGGAAGATCTTTAAAGCAAGAACAAGCAGTGTCATGGAACACTCTACTATAAAAGCCTTATTTTCAAAATTACCACCTAAAATGTTATGATTTCAACAATCCTTTCTAAACAGCCAAATCTGTAGCTTTGCAAGAAAGAAAAAAATTGATTATCACACACTTTCGTAATTACAAATTTAATTTCCTTTCAAGTATCTTCATATTTATTATGCAAAAAAAAAAAGTCAATATTTTAATCTAGGCCTACATTTGTAAAGTTGTAATTTGTAAAGTTTAAAACCAGTTTTAAAAACCAAAACTTGCCAGAAGCTGAATATTCTCCTCTGTATACTTGATCTTCTGGAGAATGACCGGAGCTGCCTCAACCTCCGGGATATCTGCTGACAACCAATACAAATCACCTAAACATATAACCTACCTTTAAATTTAAAAAAAAAAGCAGCAGTTTTTTTTACAAATCCACTTATCAGACTTTTATGATTAATTTTGCACATTAAAATTAACATCAAAATAAACACCATACATGCTGATATACAAAAACAATTTCAAATAAAATGTATATATTAGAATACCGTATCATATAATATCCACTCAAATTAACTACGTATTCAAGTCATCAAATGTGAATGTTTGACATGATACTCAGTGGGCAATGTACTACAATGTGCAAGTCGAACACAATAGTTCAATGAACCTTAAAAATGCTCAAAATAACACAATTTAACATAATTCACACAATGCAGCAACTTCTTCCAAGGATATGTGGTGGTTGGATTGCCTGTTGAAATCTTTTCTTGAAGTGGTGATGGTATGGCTCCAGAACATCAGAAGATATTAGGTCAAGCCATATTTCAACTGCCTCTGAAATACATGTTATTTCTTTCTGATGTTTGTCCAGTGCATTTGCAACTACAATATGTAACTCTATCTCAGGATACACTACTTCATGGTAAATGCCCAGGTTGTTTCCAATCTTTGCAACATTTGGATGAAAGTCTTGGGCATGTGATAAATTGTCACAAATTAATTTACACAGTTAGGGTGAGAGTTCCATTGTGTTTCATTTAGCAACTGTGGCATCACACAATCTGTCTACAGAAGCCACCCATGTGCTTGATGAACATTTCAAAAATACTTTTGCACTTCCACAATATGACCAATAACTGTTTTAGGGGACACATCTTTCTCAACTAAATTCAAAAGATGTGCTGAACAGCCATAGGTGATGAGATCTGGAATTTTTCTTTCAAAGTTTCCCATATTTTGGCAATATTATTCTCATTATCAGTAACTACTACAAAGATGCTGCTGCGTACGTTTTCTTGGCATTCTTTCATTGCTGCCTCTACAATTGCTGCACACTGCTCAGACGTTTTTTTCTGTGACCCTGCATAATAGACTTTAAGAAAGTAACTTTCTGTCTCTGTATGGATTGTGATTGCTCAAATTGGGTCATTCTTAATGCTCGACCATCCATCCAATGTTACTATTAATCTGAAATTTTGTAATTTTTCTACCAGAAGTAACTCTATTTGTTGAGCAGCATCATCCAAAATCTTACCATCAATATCTTTTGATGATGATGCTTTGTATCCAGGTCTTAATATCTGGATCATCTCCTTGAATTTATCAAGTTCAGCAACATTAAAAGGTACATCCGCAGCACTGCCTTGTCAATGGTTTTTTTTTTTTTATGTTGCTTTCTGTTGGTGGATGGGGAAGTACTAGGTACTGGACTTGGCCAGGCTGATGCACAAACGTTTGTGGAAGAGGATCTATTTGATTTTGTAAAGGAAGGCTGTGCTGCTGCTAGCAGTTGATGTTCCAGATTTTCTTCACTTTCGTTCCCTTGTACCTTTCTAGCTGAAAATTTCTGTACTTTAAAGTCAAATGACAATGTTTACATCTACATTTTGAATCACCATCAATTTTTGTTACTTCTGTCCACTCACATGCACTTTTGGCATTTTCTATTTGATGTGTTCCTTCTGATATTTTAAAATGTCTTTTACTACACTTTTCAAAATGTTGCTATTGCTATTCACATGCACACACACACACACTTGATGTAGTGATTGCAAACACAATATGAGTTTTAATTTACTTAATGGACTGTAACCTTTTTCAGTTACAAGGTAACACCACTACTCTTCCCATTTAGGCTATGATAATTCCTTGTAACAAACTGAATTATCCATTAGATACCTAGCAACACCAAAACTTTCAATACCTGTATCAACTCTTTTGACACTTAAGTAGAAAACAGTTTGTAGGTAGTTGCCACATTGCTGTGTATCTAACCAGATAACTCATGACTAGAGACTACAGAGGGGAATTCCCTTCATATCTACTGTCTAACCAAACAGCTTCATTTAAGTTACTGACAAGGGGAACTTCTTAGTATATGTTACACCTCTGTCAGTCTGGTTCTTTAGTTGGGGAAATTCCCTTCAGCAATATAGGAGAAAATCCCCTTCTGCTTGCTGCTCAGTAAAGATGACTAACTTATTTCCTGTTTGTAGTGAGTCAAACTATTAACTGTGAATAAAATAACATTTAATCAACATCTCTGAATATTTTATACACTGGCAAAAGTTTAAAAATTTTGAAAAAACCCACTTGGTATATTAAGTGGGTTTTTTCAAGTGGGCCCNTGTAGTGAGTCAAACTATTAACTGTGAATAAAATAACATTTAATCAACATCTCTGAATATTTTATACACTGGCAAAAGTTTAAAAATTTTGAAAAAAACCTGGGTGGGTTTTTTTTCGGTGGGATTGCTTTGGCGAACCCTGGCACTCAAGTCGACTGACAGCGCGGGAGTGTTGCTCTGCGTGACCCCCTTCGGCACCTTCACTTTAGGCTGTAACCACTTTAATTTCAAAAGCATGTAATTAACAGGAACATTTTGTGTTATTAGTACTGAGCGGTGGACTGTCAGCCCCCTGTGACTTTATCAAGGGCGTAGAGCACCATGCATTCAAGTTTCTATTCATGGCTCACACCTGGTAATTCTGTATTGGTTATTGGAAAACCGAGTGCAGAGTCGGCTTAAACATGTGTTTTTTGCAAGGGTACATATCTTTATTTAAAGAGATCAAATAAACAAATCCAGCCCATACTTGTGTTTTCTTTATCATACAACACCCTGGGTTTTTAGGGTGCTGCACTCACTTGCAGCACAATAAGTGTACTAATGAAAGTATGTGAGATAGGTGACAATCTTACCAACATAAATGTCAAGAGTTAGGTAGGCATTTATGGATTACCTGCTCCTTCTACATCTACAAGCACCACTATAACTGATGAGGACTCCAGGGACCCACAGGCCATCGACTCAAACGACCCTCAATTAAGTCATGCTCTGAGTTATGGTGCTGAGCAATACTATTATATAACCCCCTTAATTAGAACTCATGATAAGATGGGGGGGGGGGACAATCACCTCATACCAGGAATCCCTTCGCATCAAATTGACTTTCCCAACTTGTGGGGTTATTCACAAACCATTTTGCGCCATTAAATTGGCTTTACCAACTTGTGGGGATATTCACAAGCCATTTTGTCGAATAAAATTGGCTTTCCCAACTTGTGGGGCAATCCCCAAGCCATTTTGCCCCATCAAATTGGCTTGCTTAGCTTTCAAATTACCTTGCTTAACTGATGAAGCTATTTTCCGTTAAAGGACAGTGCAAAAGTCAGTAGTCCCACGATGTGTCACAGTAACTGTGTAACTTAATTTTAAACATTTATCTTATGTCCCACGATGTTCAATACTAACTTTTGTCATTCAGTATCATTTCTTTCAAGTGTTTCATATCCCACAGTGTTCAAGAGTAACTTTTGTCGTTCAGTGTAATTTTCTTTCAAGTTTTTTATGTCCCATAACGTCTCAGAGTAACTTCTTTCATTTGTTGCAACTTGCAAATTTTGTTTACATCCTACAATGTCTGAGGGTAAACTTTGTAATCGATAGTGTTCTTCGTGTAATGTACTTTGCCAAAGTATGTGCGTTAGAGAAGTCTTCACATAACTAAATTGAATTTCGGACCATCTAACCTCCCAAATTAAGTTCCGGACATTTTCGCAATTTTGGGACATTAGCAAGTGTTGGACAAAGATACTGCCTGAACGCCGCCATTGTAGGTCACAGACAAGGCAGATGGCCAAGTAGACAGCCAGGCAACAACCCCCTCCCCCCTCCTGGCATTCCAGAGTGTGCAGGCGATGGACAGACCACCCTGCCGAGCATACGCGAGCATGGTCCCAACAACCCCCACCGGCGGAACCGATTTCATCTCCCCCGCACGGGCACAAAGGGAGGCGCATCCGCGACCGTGGCATAATCAGCTCTGTCAATATGACAGCCCGCGTGCCGAACCACATGACACATGAGGACAGGGGCAAGTTCAACATGAACTGGTGCACCACAAACCAATAATCAAAGACACTCTGCCTAAAGTACATGTGGCCCCTCCTCATGACCAACCCATTCTGTGACACAGTGCCTATGTCATAAGCCCAATAACGTGAGACGTCTCGAGGACGACATCTGTCGGGCCAACCACGAACGCCCACTTCTGCCAAGTCATCTGGATACTTTCTCACATGAGAAGCGTTACTCCCTCACTGCTCCCATCAAGACCAGTGTAGGCAAGGGAGTACCAAGATAGTAGGGTGTCAAAACTGTGGACACATCACACACCGGCAGTGCGCAACTGCGTGTGGGACATTCTAAATGTCGCAGCTGGCAACTATCGCTGCGCACAGCGCATCCCGGCACTGCAGTTGACAGTGCCATCATCAACCACATGTGCAGAGGCTATCGGACATAACATCAGCACGTTGGCAAATTCCACGGAGCTACAGCATCAAACTACACCATGGGCATCCCCCCAGACACCACTGGCACCAACTGGCTTTGAATGGCCATAGCCGCACGCAACCGCAACAGCTGCACTGCCTGGATTGATGACAATCCTCAGGCCTACCAACCAGCCAACACCTCCAGCACAACTGACCATGGCTGACCAGAGCGGTTCCAGTTGGTGCCCACATTCTCTGGGCTGCCCACTGAGTACCCACAGGCGTTCTTGAGAAACTGCACAGGACGATTAACCAGGCATGGTGTGTGTGAGCAAGAGTGGCCCAATGGCATGGGGAGTCAGTTAATGGAAGATGTGCGCTTATGGTGGTGCACAGTAAATCACTATGGCCTGCAGTGGGGCGAGTTTTGGAATGGTTTCCAATGCAGTTTTACCAACACCTACTCGTCATTGCAAGCAAAGAGCCGCACAGTGTTAGAGTTGCAGCATGCAGGAGAAACTTTAACCACATTTGCAATGTGGAAAATACACCTCATCAGACACTTTTATACGCAAATGTCAGAGATGGACATGTTAGAAGCAGTGGCTGCCACAGAACAAAACTGCTTTGGCCCCACTAATCCACACCAGCATTGAAGCTTTCATGCAGTCAGTCGCACTGCTAGACCAAACTGCTAGGGACATGGAACCCCTGCACCATGAATGGAAAGGGTTCTAATCGTATTGTGTAAAGGACGCGGACCAGGGTAGCGGATCCGTGCAACCACCAACCGACCACGGCGTGAATGGGTCATCAACCCCACACATCCGCAAAGACCCTGCATCCACTCATGCACCCGCAGAAGCACCCACAGGCCCAGCTACGCAGGGAGAAGCCAGTGCAAAGGGTCGAACCGGAAGGGGACCCCCTCCACTACGCATGTCGGAACTGCGAAGGACAGCAGTTCCACTGGCACAACAAGTGTTCAAAGCACAACATATAGGGCCAAAATGCACCAACCGGTAATACATAGCCAGCAGGAAAAAGCCCGTCGGGGTAGGAGAGCCGGATGCTCACTGCCCCCATGTCACTGTCAGCAGACAAAACAGCAAGAAATAATGCTTCAGCAGCTCACCAATGGTGCCATCAGATGATCTGCATACCAATTATCTCAAATAGTCAACCATGCCATGCATTGGTCAATAACACAGCTCCACACAACTTTGAGCATGTCAGATTTGTAGACGTTCGCAGCTTACAACGGTCGCCTCAGTTACTGCAGCTCACTAAGCGGCAGCACACAAGGAAGTCAACGGACGAGGCAGTAATAACCGCCCAGATACGTGATGTGGAGACCACCACTACAGTCCTCATGTCAGCTGACCTGCGCAAAGATGCCATCCTAGGCATTCCCCACGACCCACTGTGCTCATGTTATAGTTTTCGCCATCTAGAGTGGTTGAGATGGCGTGGCCACTTGCGCACCACTTTAAAAGTGCAAGATAGGTTAAATGCCCAGAGTACCAGTTAGCCATGGTCAATTAATACACGTAAAGCATGATGAATCTTCAGAATTGTGTGAAATGTTCAGCCAGTGTATAATCCATTCACAGTTACTTCAGACTTTTCTGAAGCCCTGTTAAAATTCTACCTCCAGGATATTCCTCCGCCTCGTTCAAACTAAGCTTAACTAATTCTAGAAATTTACATCAGAGGGATAATGCACCAAATTCGTGCGCACTCAGTTGTAATAATATTTTGCATGAGAACTATTTCTTACTAGTCGCTACCAACACACGTGTTTTCTCACTGTTTTAATTTGTATTTATTATAAATGAAATAGTATAATTTACAAATAAAATATACGTAAAACTTCAATTTAAAGAAAAATAATATATTTTTATGTTAACAGAGGTATAAAGCAGTTGTGATGCATGGTATATGTAGGAAATAACTAAACACATCATATATTGGGTGATTTTTCAAAGGTATGATTCAAAAAATGTTAAGAAACCGCGAATACACAAAAGATAGAACACGGTTTACTCTCAGCGACCTGCAGTGCTGCTGGCGTCACAGGGTTACGCTGCTCACCCATAAAGAACAGACTTACACGAAAAAATAATGCATGCGCTAATGTTTGTTCATTGATTTTATTGGCCATAGCTGCCATACAGTACATAGCATAACTCCAAATCTGATCAAATTACAAGGCCCTTCAAATACTTGAAAATAAAGTCTATGCGGCCAGTCTACGGTTAAGCCCCTTGGAATTACACAAAAGTTGAGTCCCACATGATCTTCGCTGGCCAGGATGCCAATGGATTGGAAACAGAAGGCGGCTGGTGTCATACATCTATCACTACGTGCCTGCCAGCAGCATCACGACTTGGGCATTAAAACTAAATAAATGAGTCCGGGAGTGGTGAGGGCACTAGAGGTGACGAAAGAAGATTTTGGAATTGATTGCAACACAGACAGAAACTAACAGATCTGTTCAGCAAACTCAAGGTGCAGGCCCCCCCGGAATGCACGTCTGTCCCTCACTGCTGCTGTTCTAAGAATGGCAACATGGCAGCCGGAAAGCAACGTCTCCAGGGATCCCTCCTACCATTACACAAAACACTTCAACAAAAAACAAAACTGCTGATGTACGCAATATTAAAAGACATTGCTGTGTAAATTCCCCAACCATAACAAAGAAATACATTATTACAAACAAAAGACTCTTTTCTGAGCAATAAAAAAGTATTGGCACAGAGAATTGTTTCCCTGCATATTGGTTATGGTGTGATACATGCAATGGCATATAATATAGTACCAATGGGAAGTTCTTTACAGACCATTCACTAGTCTCGTGTAGTATTGTGTAGCAGTAATTACCATCAGTGCAAAGCAGATGGAGCATTTAGTGTCTTTACATGATAGAACAGTATTGCTTCATTCACAAGGTAAAAACTATCACAATATCACAGACAAACTTTGTCAGTCACACTAAAGTGCAAACATTAACAAATGCAAGGAAACAGGTACAATAGAAACAAACATCAATATATGTATCTGAGGGTACTTACAATCTAAGAGAATGAACAAACAGTAAATCTTCTGTAACAAATGCAAGGAAACAGGTACAATAGAAACAAACATCAATATATGTATCTGAGGGTACTTACAATCTAAGAGAATGAACAAACAGTAAATCTTCTGTAACAAATGCAAGGAAACAGGTACAATAGAAACAAACATCAATATATGTATCTGAGGGTACTTACAATCTAAGAGAATAAACAAACAGTAAATCTTCTGCAAAATAAACTGTTCAAAAAAGTGGAACCAATTGATTCAGACATCCAGAAAACACCCAATTTACAGAAAATGCTCAGACTGTACAAAATGTTTTGAATGGGGCAAATACTCATGGTATATTTCCCAGGAAGAAGCCATACATTTCGGAAATGAACCATAAGAAACACTTGTAGTTTGCTAAGGACTACACAGGCCATTAAAGTTTTGGAATACTTTCATATTTTCGGATGAATCAAAGGAAGTGTGGTACAAGCTTAACACAGAACTCCAACCCAAACACATTCTTCTAACTGTTAACCATGGAGGAGATGCTGTAATGGTTTGAGAATGGCGGTTTCTGCAGTTGGAAATCTAGCTGTAATCCAAGATACAATGGACTACATGAAATACATCAAAGTGTTACACACTAATATACACAATAGTGTGCAGAAATTGGGATTAAAAAGGATCTTCCATTTCCAGCATGACAATGATCTGAAACAGAGTAGTTACTGTACAACACTTCACAAATGTTTTGTACACAACAACAGAATCCCAATTGAGCATATGTGGGTGCACTTGAACACAAATCGGAAAAAAATGGTCCATCCAACAAAGAGCACTCCCAAGGGAATGGTATAAAATCACAACAACAAAGGCACAGGATTTGATCAACAGCATGCCACCAGAGATAAGAGTTTTCCAAAAACATTTATAGAAAATTTTATAATTTTTAAATGGATTAGAGATTTGGTGTAACAAGTGTACCGTTTACACATACTTCATAAATAAAGCTGAAGCCCTATATTAATGTGGTAGCCTATACTATCCTAAAGGTAAATTTTTCAACTAAACAAATTATACATCAGTCATGGTTTATGTGATTAATAGTTACAAAACATAGAACAGGACATGTGTAGGATAGACACAAACTTTATCATTTCTGGTAAGCAACATGCTTGAAAAGTAACTAAATATAAAATATCTCCTAAACTCTAAATAACACCTTTATGGTTCTTGGTGGAACACATTTTAAAAATAATTTATAGCAACTGAAGTGACTTAACACCACACAATTTATTATCATTGTACAATACAAAGTAGTTCGCCAAGTTAATTTCTGCTTCGACTTGTGCATCCACCTTCACTCTTGCTGCTGCTGTTCGTACTGTCTATGTCTATGTCTATAGAACTGCTGCTACTCATACCAGAAGATTCTAATTTGCTTAGATTTGATTGATTTTCTTGCAGTGGCAACAAAAATAGATTCTGAGAAACAGAAACCAGCTTTGAAATGTGTTCACTCGTTAACCTATTCCTCCTTTGGGTTTTAATTGTGCCAAAAGCCTTTCTTTGCAATCACACGAGGCAGCTGTTGGTGGAATACTAAGGTGAATCACTATTCAAATGATGATCCCAAACAATTTTTATGAAATACTCTAATTTTTTAATTGGAAAATTTTCCAGAAAAACATATGAGAAAATTTTCTTAGAAAATGTTTTGGCCCACATCTATATTCACAACATCTGCGAAAGATGTTAAAAATGTTTAAGGTCATGTACACGATTAAAATGAGCATACTAACAATATTTTGTGCCAGTACTTTTATGTTGAGTAGATAAAAGGTGTTTGTTTGTAATAATCTATTTATTTGTTATGGCCTGTTAATCTGTGCAGAAATATAATTTATGTTATGTATGGTACTTCAGCAATTACAGGGGTTGTTTATTGAAAGAGAGGACATTTTATAACCCACCTCTAAAATGTGGGTGTGCCAATACATTTTTCGAATGATTTATTTTTGTGTGCCCATGTGTGTTTGTGTGTGTGTGTACATATGTATGTATATATACATATAAACAATATAATATACATGTATATGTTTGGATATATATGTATATACTATACAGTATATGTACATATATGTATGTATACAGTAACCCCTATTTTAGACTTAACATGGGAATGGGAAAACTTTTTGCAAAATGCAGGAAAGTGTAAAAAGAGGGAAACTAATACTGTAGAAACAGACATTGGGACCAAAAAATGTATGTGTAAAATGCAGAAAAGTGTAAAATTAGGGGGAGTAAAAAGGGGTTTCACTGTATATACATACGTATATATTATATATGTATGTATATACATATATATACACACATATATGTATATATTTTATATCTATTCTAATATAATAAAGCGGAAGAGTTTGTTTGTTTGAACGCGCTAATCTCTGGAACTACCAGTCGGATTTGAAAAATTATTTTTGCATTTGATAGCTCATTTCTTGACAAAGGTTATAGGCTATTCAATATCACGATACGACCCTTAGAAGCCGACAAAAGAGAAAGAAAGTCAGAAAAAACACTAAGCGAAAATGAAGTAATAGCGCGGGCGGGCAATGCGATGCGGTGAGTCGAGAACCGAACAAGAGCCGAACCCAGCATTACCGAGAACAGCCGAACTATGCACGTCTACGAGGTACCATGCAGCGCGGCTCAGACGCTTGGTCGGCTCCCTTCGCAACAGTTGTGTCCTACACTGAATTTGTTTGAGCTTATATACGTTGGTTGAATAATTTTCATTTTTTTTATTTGGTGAGTCAATACTAGAAAGTAAGTATTTAAAAATACGTTTCACATTGTTTTTAACGTATAGTAAAGGATTGTGGAGAATAAAAATACCTAAAAAAACTCAGCAGTAGCATATATCTATCTATAACAGAGAAATACTAATAAGTGTTTTTACCATTTAATTCATTGAGACGTTGAGTTTTATAATATGTATAGAGTATAGAATATTAACACTAAGTAAAACTCAACTTTATTAAAAAAAAAAAAAAAAAACTTCAACAATAATTCTGTAGTTTACTTAACTGAAATTTTATATTTCATTGTTAAATAATAAAATATAAAATTTAAATTAAGTTTTTAGTTTGTTTTTATTTTGATATATGAATGTTAAATAATGTAATAAGACAGTGAAATGATACTTTTAATATGTTGTTATTTATTATACAAATGTTAAAATGTTAAATAATGTAATAATTAATAAAAATGAAATCTTATTTTGTTCTTATTTTGTTAAATGAATGTTAAATAATGTAATGAGACAGAAAAATGATGCTTTCAATATGTTGTTATTTATTATACAAATGTTATATTGTTAAATAATGTAATAATAAATTTTAAATAAGTTTTAATTTTGTTCTTAAGTGATCAAGTTGGAAAACAGATTGCCGCCAGCGTTCTCTCTTGCAATACGCTGTCTAAACCATTAAAGATTGAACAATATCATATAGTAAATGATTGCGGAGAATAAAAAGACCTAAAAAAACTCCGCTGTAGCATATATCTATCTATAACAGAGAAATACTAATAAGTGTTTTTACCATTTAATTCATTGAGAGGTTGAGTTTTATAATATGTATAGATTATAGAATATTAACACTTAGTAAAATTCAACTTTATTTAAAAACAAAAAAAAACATGAACAATAATTCTGTAGTCCACGCGAGCGAAGCCGTGGGCACAGCTAGTGTGTCTAATATATATATATATTCCATTCACAGTTTCTTTAAATGTATCAAAACAAACCTTTGAAAAATCACCTTAGGAGTAACATCAACCTGTTTTTTTTATAACTTGTATACCGCAAATACATAACACTATGATTAACTTTTTAAAGTATTGTATTTTTGAGTAAATGAAACTGTAACTTAGTATCTTCTATAACTTGTAATATTTATTTTGTAATCATTACGAACTATAAACAGTGAGAGCAGTGATGTGTTGGCAACAACTAGTAAGAAATAGCTCACAGTTGAAACATTATTTCAACCTAGTTTTTTGGTATGCTATTTGTAAATTAAACGTTACCTATTGAAATATTTAAGTTTTTAGGTAGCACTGATGGAAACATATTTCATTGCTACAGTTAAAAATATCAGCACAAACTACGGTGCATAGACCCTTTTGGTATGAAAAGGCGACTTGCGACATGACGTAACGTTGCTTGTTGCTGAATGACGCGTTAATTTTTCTTCCTGAAAAAAATACTTAAAATTACCACATCAAGTATATACACGTTGTGTTTTTTAAACCCACCTAGGTAAGTTACAATGTTGTGATAAATCTGTGTTTCCACTGCGGGAATAAATATTTTGTAACATGTGTCGTCACCGCTGTATGTGAAAGAATATTGTTGCCTTTACATTATGCTGGGCCAGTGTGTGTGATTGCAAATATTGGATGAGTGAAATTTATCAGTTTTAACCGCGAACTGTTTTATGATGAAATTGATTATTTGAAAGTCACATCTGTTTATTTATCACAACTTTGTAACTTTTCCCTAAGTGTGTATTTGAAACACTGTGTAACATGCTTACATTTCTGTGATTTAAATGTTTGGCACAATCCCAACAACAGAAAATTTTAAATAAATCGTTGGCTATTCTGAGAGCAGTGCCGATGCACATCAGACAAGCAGAAAATACGCGGATAAGAAAGAGTTCGTAGATTAATTAATACATTTTATTTTTCGTGGTCATAAAACAGCAGTTTTTAGTTTTAGAAACGAAACTTCGTGATAAAATAGTAATGTATAGGTGTTCAAAATGAGATGCACAATAAAACAATCCGTATCCAAGTGTAAGGAAAAAATCGAAACCTTTTTCAAGTTTCCAGACTCTCCAACCATGTGCTGCCATCTTGTGAGGGACAGGCGCGCCATCTGTTACAACACAGCCTTCCACGCTATCTGTTATCCATACCCCGAACTACACCCAGAAACATATTATAGTTTTGTTGTTTAGAATAACGTATTTACACACATATACAAATGGTTTTATTTTCCTGCGAGCTCTGTATAATTTTTAAAGTAACATATTTTGCATGTACAACGAGTTGGAGTACAAGTAATTTATATTCGGCCGGTATTCGTTCGTCTACGTAAATTATACGCCATATTGTTCTCTCGAAACCCATCTCCTTGTTTCCGTAGAAAGTGAGACACGCGTGAATAGTTTTTAAGCAATTCTAACATTATTCCACGTCACATATTTCCAACTTGAATATATTAGCTATAACGTCCAAAGTGTGATAATAGATACAACAGACCGTCTCACAAATGTTAACCCAAATTCACTATCTCGGACAAATTAAAAAAGAGTTACCCAATATTTAATTATTTGCAACATTTTATATTTTTACTTTTATAACCTACTTATTTTTTTAGACAGATGTCAGTCTTAAAATATCTTAAAATTTGTTTAGCATTACAGTACAATGAGAAGTGGATTAGCTGATAGCGTGTTGATAAAAAATACAGCCCCGACTTGACGGATCAGCTGATGACGGAAGGATATGTAGTCAGATGTAAACAGTGGTGCTACTTTCGCTGAGCTGTCAAAAAGTGGCCTTCTTATATGGTAAAAATATACAAGGGGGGGATGAGTTGGAAAAAGACCTAAAACAGTTGGGTGTCAACGGAAACTGGAGGAGGGAATCATTAGATCGGCAGAGATGGAGGGAACTTGTCAAGGCAGCGTGTGGTCTTCAGGGCCTGTGATAGTTGTATTAAATAAATATTTTTATTTATATAAATGAATGTTTTATTGAAATAGCTATATTTGTTTAAAACCCTGAACCTCCTGCATCTAAGTTTTTAAAAAAAAAAATTTATTTTTATTTTTAAAAAATTTTCCATTTAAAACTAACTTTTTAAACATTAAATAAAAATTTTTGGGCTCAAGATTATTCAAGTTTACGAGCATGGGGTCAAGATCACGAGCACAGGGTCAAAGTCACCTGGATCCAACATGGCGGCTAGGTGACATCACAACATTGCAGCCAGCCGGTGTCATCTCTGCTCCCCCATCCCCTTATGCCTGGAGGAACGAAATCATTCTATTTGCATTAAATCTAACAGTGTGTTTTAAACATTGATGTCCAACTCCATTATGTGTGAACAATGTGTAACTGTTGCTATATATATGACAGTGTTTGCATATTGTAGTTTAAAACACTCCTCACTGGTTGTATTAAAATATTAAAATGAATTACATATCCTTATTTAACTTACAACTAGTAAAGTTGAAACGTGCCACCTTTACATTTCTGGCAGGTTCAACATGTTAAATTCTGCATTTTATGATTTGAGTAAAAGTCATACTTAAGTGTTTTGTATCATTAGGGTGAAGTTACAGGAATTGAAGTTTATATACATCCATCCATCCAATAAGTATTAATAATTTTACATGGCTTTACCATATTTGCTTGCTTTTCTTTGTTTGTGTACTGTGAGATGCATGTATTATTGTTTGGTGTTTGTGTAGGCCCTACATAAATTGTAATGACTTTGTTAACCGATATGTATTCATTATAACTATGAGAAATAGTTATTTTGTTGCTTTTTGTTGTTCGTAGACTGAATGAGATGCATGTATTATTATTTGGCACTTGTGTAGGTTTTACATAAATTTTAATATGATCTTGTTAATCTATATGTATTCATTATAACTATGAGAAATAGTCATTTTGAAATTTGGTAACATGTTCTCAACTTCTTGAAAGCCAAATGCAGTAGGTAGTTGAATTACTTAATTTTCTGTTATAATTTTTAAAAACATTTCCTGGTTCGTGGAAAGTGGGTGAGGGACGTACAGGCCAGGGTTGGGAGATTGAAAATCCCATGGAGGCCCTCAAAGCCAGAGGTCACTTAGAACAGCATGAGAAAATGTAAAAGATATAACTGATATAAGATGCAAAGAAGGAAAGAAGTTTGACTAAAATTTAAATGCTAACTTAATGTATCATTTTTTAGAGGCCCTGGACAAATTACAAAGCTACTATTAAGGTTTAAATATGAAAATATTAACAGAGATATTCCATATCCTCAAATATCCTGGCAGCTCTCACCCCCCTTCGCCACAAAAAAATAAACCAAACACTCAGGTCTGGAGCCACTACTACTGTATTTCCAACAAAGGCCCCTACCCTCCAGTCCACTCCTAAAGTAGGAAATAGAGGGAGAAATCTATAAGTTTATCCTATATGTACTGAATAAAATGTTAGAAATGCACATCAGTTTTATATCTATTTTTCTTGTTTAATTCAATAACAAGACATTTGGAATTTTGGCGGATGAAAACATGTAAGCAAGATTTCCATGTAAGTTTTGTGCCTGCAAAAAATTTTTTTAGAACATGGCAGTTAACGTTATTACAACTCCATATGTACAGTTAACTGATACAAATTCAAACATTGGAAGTTTACAGAGTTATGTGTCTACTGCATGAAAAGGGAGTGAAGTGTATTGTGGATGAAGAAGTGCACCTGAGTAAGCTGGATGCATAGAAGAAAGAAGATGTGGAAGCTGCGAACAAAGGAGCGAAGAATATTATAATTAACTGTCTCAGTGATTACCATATTGACTATGTTAGGGATTGTGAAACGGTTTGTTGTACATTGTAATGTATTTTAGAGAAAAATTACCATCTCAATGTTGTTAGGAAAAAATTGTTGTGCCTTAAATTCACAATTTCACTTCAGGACCATTTTAATAAGTTTGATAGTTTAGTGAGGGACTTAGAGGCAATGAATGGGCTCAAAGCTTGAGCAAGATAATATTGTGTGTCACTTGTTACTAACCATTGCAGACAAATATGAAAAATTAATTACTGTACTGGAAACTATGGACACTGATTTGATGCTGGAGTTTCTCAAATAGAGACTACTAGATTCTGAACTGAAATTTAATCATATTCATACAAGTGATTTAAGTAAGGAGCTTTTTCAGTGCAAAGTTCCATAGTAATCCTAGGAAGTTTGTTGAGTGTGGCAAAGTGGGTCATCTTACAGAGTGCCTCAAACAGGCTAAAAGTTATAAAACCTTTGGTGGAAATTTCAGTAGTACTCGTGGCCGGGGCAGAGGTGGTTATGAAAGGCAGGTGAGTTGTGGGCGAGGTAATTGAGGTAGCAGTTCAGGTAAAATGAATGATCATTTTTATGACAATAAAGAGGGCCCAAGTAAAAAGGTTTAGTTTGTGGCAACACTTGCAGAGACTGTGTTGTTTAATGAAGGAAAGGATGATGTCCAGTTTGTTCTTGACTCTGGGTGCACACATAATTTAGTTGGAGTGAATGTGAAAAAAACGATCTTCAACTGCCTATCAAAATAAAAATTGTAAATGGATGGAGCTGATAGTGAGGATGATAGTAAGGATGAACTTGTTATAAAACTGGAAGCTCTTAGTGTTCCCAACTGAACACCTAACTTGTTATCTGTTACTGAAATGGTAAACTCTGGAAGGAGAGTGATGTTCAAGAAAATACTGCCAAGATAGTTAATGACAATGGGCTGAAAATTCTGTGTGGTTTGTCAGGGAAACTTTATGCAGTTAGTTTTTCACTGAGTAAAGCAGAAAAGTGTACTTTAACTGATGTGAAAAATTTGTGGCACCAGAGGTTCTGCCATTTAAACTGTAAAAACCTGAAATCAATGGGTTTGCCATCTTCGAATAAAGTATGCAACTCATGTCACTGAGAAAAAGCAGAAAGACAACTATTTCCTACAGTCCAGGCACCAAGGTCTCAGAGAATTGGGGAACTCATACATACAGATGTAGGTGGACCAGTGAAGACCCCTACCATCAATGGTAAGAGGTACTATTAGACGATCATCAATGATTATTCACATTTTGTTGTGTATTTACTTACAAACAAAGCAGAAGCAGCAAAAAATTTGAAGAATTATATAAACCAGTTGCATTCCCAACTTGGAATGATTTTTGTATGTCATGTGTGGTGCGATAGTGGAGGCTAGTTTACGTCTAGTGAATTAAAATCATTTTGTTGTGAGCTTTGAGTACACAGTCTCATATTGTCCACAGAACAACAAAGTATACTCTGTCTCATATGAGTTGGCCAGATTCTGACAGGTCTGCGAAAGTAGCGCAACTGTTTACATCTGACTACATATCCTTCCGCCATCACCTGATCGGCCACATGGCAACGATGTTGTTTATTTTCATGCTGTCATTATCAGCTGATCCCCTTGTCAATGTACTGTTCGTGGGACTTTTAGGCAAACTTGCTACTCAGAAATACGTAGCTGTTATTGTAGTAATAGTAATGTGTACGTAAATCATTAATCAGTAAATTGTTATGTTAAAGAACAAAAATATAAATAATTAATTTAACATTTAGTAACTACAAAAAATGTATTAAAATTATTAAATAGTAAAGTTATGTTACATGTCAAAAATATAAATCACTAATTATAAATTTATCAATTACAAAAAAAAATGTACATGCAGGCTAAAGCACTTTAAGCATCAAGGTCTTAAACATCACCCTTTCAACATGTTTTCGATATTGCCCATTCTCTTTTATTATTTATATCACATGTTGGACATTATAGCTAATATATTCGAGTTGGAAATATGTGATGTGAAATAACATTAGAATTGCTTAAACACTATTCACGCGTGTCCCACTTTCTGCTGAAACAAGGAAATGGGTTTTCTGAGAACGATATGGCGTATAATTTACATAGACGAACGATTACCTGCCGAAAATAAATGACTAGTACTCAAAATCGCTGTACACGAAATATATGTTACTTAAAAAATTATGCAGAGCTCGCGAAAAATAAAACTATTGGTATCTGTTCGTAAATTTGTTATATACTGCACACGAAAGGACGGAAAATATTCTTTTCTGGCTGGTAATGCTTCAGCAAAGATCCGATAGATGGCATACACAACATGTCAGCGCGAGGTGGGAGCCGCTTCTTTTACTCAATAGATTACGTGTTTTTTAAGTTGATTGTTCTTCTATTACTGGCTCGGAACGACACAAATTTGAAATATATTTCGTAAAATTATTAGAAAAAATTATTCAACAATATTATGCAATATCTCTGCATGCTTTTGGAATTAATATCAAGCACGTAAAGAAAGCGGGGTTGGAGAGGGCAATAAGACGTGAAAAAAGGTTTTGAAATTGCGTTTCATTTGGATACGGATAGTTTTATTGTGCATTTCATTTTGAACACCTGTACATTTATACTTTAGCACAAAGTTTAGTTTCTAACACTAAAAACCACTGTTTTATGACCACATAAAATAAGATGTATTAATTAATCTCAGAACTCTTTCTCATCGCGTATTTTCTGCATGTCTAATGTGCGTCGGCAGTACACTCAGAATAGCCAATGTAATATTAACTTTTGTTCGTTCGTGCATCAGCTGATACAGGATTTTGTAAATGGCACTTTGTTTGTTTCGTATACATCAATTGCCACTCATTGACTGTCAAAATCTCGCCAACTTATATGAGACACAGAATAATTGAGAGGATGAGCAAGACTTTATTTAATAAAGTGAGAAGCATGTTTGCTGACATGAATTTGCTTATAAACCGGTAGGGTGAAGCAATTAGAACAGCTGCATACTAGATTACCCGGTCTCCAACAACAGCTCCAAATGGAATAATTCCAGCAAGTGTTTACCATGGAAAGGTTTATCAAAGTTGAAAGTTTTTTGGAGCAAAGGTTTGGGCTGTAAGATTGCCACAGAAGGGGAAGTTAGAGCAAAACCCATGAGGATGGTGGGCTATAGTCCGAACGGATTCAGACCATAAGATCCAGTTATCAATAGTGTAGAAGTGCTGTATGGTGTCATATTTGACGAGACAGATGTAATATTTTGAGAAGAGGACCTTGTTAATCCTAACCAAGACATTACCGTGCAAGTAACACATGAGCAAGAATAAAATGTAGACCTAAATGAAAATTAAGCTTTTTTGTGAATTTGACAATGTTAAAACTAAAGGTTTTCGAGGATTTGACAGTGTTCCAAGTGAGAAGAACAGTTTATATGAAAGATCAAGGAGGAACATGTCCCAACTGGGAAAGTTTGATGACTCTGAATTGTACAGTGCCTATTGTTTGATGCCTGAGAACCCAAATACATTCTTTAAAGCTGTTACAGCAGGTGATGGTTGGAAAGAAGCAATAAGAAATGAACTTGATGCTCACTAGAAATTCTTTACATGGGAACCTGCTGAGTTACCTGAGAGAGTCAAACTTATCAACACATTTTGTTCCACATGGAACAAAATGGACTGAAAAAGGCAAGACTGGTAGCCAGAGGATTTGAGGAAGCTTTTGATTATGACGTGGATTATCCAGTTGTGAAAATGACAATTAACGGGACAATGTTATAATTTGCATTGAACAATAACCTTGAACTCAGGCAACTTGATATTCCTACTGCCTTCCTTAACTGTGAGTTGACATCTACATCAAGAAACCAGGAGTGTGGACTCTGATTCTCAGGTATTGAAATGAAATGTATCAATGTATGGTCTAAAAGGTGCTCCAAGGTGTTGGAATCAAAGGTTTCACAAGTTTGTCACCATGTCAGAATTTGAATGTTCTGCAAGAGATGCCTGTTCCTATCGTAAGAGAAACTTGCATCTAATATTTTTTGTGGATAGTTTTCTTTTTGGAGCAGATGAGGAAATCAAGAACTTTCTTAGATCCCTGAGAGATGAATTTAATGCAAAATATTTGAGACCATTAAATTCATTTTTGAGTACGGACATTGTGAAATATGATGACAAGATCACATATACAGGGGCAGTAGTATGTGTGCTCAGACAGCATGTACAGGCCAAAATCATATAAGCTGCACAAGACTGGATTAGCCTTGAGAACTTATTTGGGACAATTATTAAACTTAATTGGGGAATGTAATCCAGTGGAATGCCAAGGTCAACAACTGACTGCCAATGGTGGTAGTAGATAGCCAGGGTGAATCATTGCCCACATTGTTGAGAAGGAATTAGTTGGCATTATTGCAATTCAACTGGAAAAATATTGGGAAACGGGAAGTGAGTAGTGGACCACACATTCTGCAAGTGCAGGCTAATCAGACCCTTTAGTTAAAGTGGGAAGCTATCGACAGTGAGCTAGAGTCAGAATACAAGTGTGTTTTTTGGGCCAAAAATTGGGATTATTTCGGGTGCTGAAGCTGATGTGGTGCTGAAAGAAGGAGCCAGCCCAGTGTTTTGCAAGGCCAGGGTAGTACCCAGTAAGTCACAATGGGCAACCCCAGTTGTACATATTATAAAAAAAGATGGAGGGCCTAAATTCATACTTGGGAAAGTTAACAAAATAATCTAACTGATAAAAGTTAAAGTTAGAGTAAGAAAAAGTTAACTGATTAAAGTTAGAAGTTAAAAATCCACGCAGATTAACTAATTGAAGTTAAGTGAAAACAAAATTATATGATCAAAATTAAAAGTTAAACAACAAAAATTTTACAGTTAAAATAAAGTTTCAAAAATGTTTCTAAAACTAAAAACTGCTGTTTTATGACCACGTAAAATAAAATGTATTAATTAATCTACGAACTCTTTCTTATCCGCGTATTTTCTGCTTGTCTGATGTGCATCGGCACTGCTCTCAGAATAGCCAACGTAATATTAATTTATGTTCGTTCGTGCATCAACTGATACAGGATTTTGTAAATGGCGCGTTGTTTGTTTTGAATAAGTTACGTTGCCACTCACTGACTGTCAGAATGGGGCTTCTTATATGAAATGAACTATAGTCTTGGTATCCCTTCCATCACTGCTCTGGGAATTGCATTGTCAGGCATCCTTAAGGAGAGTGATGATAATGATAAGGATAATAAACATATAGATTAATAAACATAAATCTTCTGAATGAAATGATACCAAATAATATAAATGTAAATGCAACCTTCTTTGTCGCCAATAAATTACAAAAACGTTAATATTTGAGACTGCGTACTTTCGACTAGCAAAAAATTCAATCTTTGGAGACCTCTACTGAAAAATCTGAGGATAACAAAACATTTATTTATATTAATAAGCAGATGTCTTTCCAATAAAATGACACCACAGAAAGGTATCTGCAACCTCCTTTGTTGCCAAACAAATACAAAAACTTTAACATTAGTGACAACTTACTTTTCATTAAGTAAAAATTCAATTTTTAATGGCTTTTTGCAAAAAAAAAAAAAAAAAATTCTGATATTTTAACGCAATACTAATAATATTAATAATATACGAATAAAAGACGTAATAACTAACGTCATCAGAGCAGTATCTGCCAAGCAAGAGTGTAATGGCAGGACAAACACGTGATTATTGTAGTCGCGTCACATGGAAATGCAGCTTCTATGAAAGCCAATTTTTAGGCTTAATATGATAAGATAAATAAACAAGTTGTAACATTGCAGCTTTTGGGATGACGACTGGACATTACAGCTCAGTTAGCTCAATCGGTAGAAACATGAAACTTTAAAGGTGCTAAAACAACTATAAATTAAAGTCAAGTTTCTGTTTATTACGTTGTTCTTTTATTTATCATTTAAATAAAACAGTTCTCATATAATCGTCTAGTATGCAGAGTCACAAACAGCTTCACAGACAAACAAGCAGAGAGCAGCGCCACAGCAGTTAAATTATTATCTACGTCTTGAAAACTTGCATCGCAAGAAGAAAATACAGAGACAGCGACCTCCCACACCGGCGGAGAAATAAACGAGCAGGATAAAGTTTGCTTGTGTGGGGGTTATTAGTCAAGTCCAACGCGGCCTCGGCGAGAGCTGGTTGTATACTGCTTCTGTATGCCGCTCGCTGGTGGTAGGCACACGGAGTATTTGTCGCTGCGTGCCTATATTCCCCCTCCTCTTGTAAGGGTATCAAAATGTAACCAAATAAGGGCATGGCATGGGCCCGCCTCCCTTCCCCACGCCAGCTGAACTGCGTAGCCATCTGAACTGCATCGTCTGTAAAAAATAATCATACCTTCTAGAACAAAAACTGTTGACTGCAATTCGGAAAGCTTCTATCTTCTAATGCTGATGCGTAACAAAAAATAAGATTTTCTGAAATGGCAAACGTATGCCCGATAAACGAACTACCACGATAAACGAACTACCACGATAAACGAACTACCATGGCAAGAACTTCGAATGCTGATAAAATATTACGAAGCCTTGCGAAACGAAAGAAATTTAATCAAGTATCCTGATAATTAATATATTGCGTCGTTACAAAGTAACGTGTAATCTGTAAATTCTAGCTTTGAGTAAGTGAAGAGATTTGGGCAGCTCTTAACATTGAGGTCTTGAGAGACAATGAGGGTGAAGTGAGGTAAGCATGGAGCAGCATCAAAATGAAGGGGCGGGGGAAACGGGAGATCCGCGAGAAAACCCGCTGACCAGCTGCATCATCCGGCACGATTTCCACATGCGAAAATCCGGGTGCGATCCCGCCGGGAATTGAACCCGGTTCGCCTTGGTGGGAAGCAAGTAGTCTAACCACTGCACCACTGCAGCCTCTCTAGCTTTGAAATTGCAGCTCCTACTCATTTTAAGCTTAATTGTTAAGACAAATAAACACATAATAAGTCATCTGTAAATTGATAACTTAAACAAGTAATATGAATAGTAAAATTTGTTATTTTATTGTATTTACTATTAACTAAAACTGTGGTACGGAGTGTCTTATGAAAAAGCTCAAAATGAGTTTAACTCCAGGAAAACGAGTTTTGTAGCATGAGCTAACTCCTTTCATTCACATGAGTTTTTTGCTGGAGCTTACCTCCTTTTTTTGTAAATGAATGTGAGTTGAGCTAAGCTGCAATTTCAAAGGAGTTTCCCTACCATTGGTCACACCCCGCCAATTGTTATTGGCTGATTATTCAGGTCCCTTATGCCCCCTCCATCCCCAACACGCATTTTACAGGCTGATTACTCATATTCGCCCAACCTCCTCCCTCACCAACCCATAGCTCGACCACCCAAATTTTTATTGGCTGATTAGTTGGTAAACTTTGGCTCTAGCCAATCATTTCCCCACTTACACTTTTCATCTAAACTCAACACCCACCCCCCTATTTCCTACGACTTTATAAGACGTGGCATGTGAGGGAAGCGCTAAGTTTTTATTCACAGCAACGTATCCTTTGGAGAGTTATGAGTATGCACGCAGTCTAGTACATGGGGTCAAGTATAATATTGTGGTGGCTGTTGACCATTCGTCCATAACATACATTAATTTCTGTCAGGACGACGCACATTTTCAGCTGTGCTGGGCAGAATATCTCAACCATCTGCTTATTTGATTTTTGATTCAAAGAGTACCAATCAATTAGCGATGGAGAAAAAATGTGACGGCACCCATCATCGAACACTGTGTGAAAAGAAGGATTCTTCGTGGTCTTATTGCACGCTATGTGCCTATAAACTGTGTAAATTTATAGTCATCGCAAGCTCTCCTTCACAAATTTCAAACTAACCACCTGTCCTAATATTGCAAGAGGAAAAGATGTGTGCTAGCACAACTCCATCCTACGTTAAGCAAAAAAATACATCTAACTTTACGATGGCAAGCAGCCGACGCAACACCGAATGCACAACAGAAGAAGAAAACAATTTTCTCTTGTTGATCATTCATACCGTTCTATCAAGCGGTGTGCAGCCGGCAATGCAATGCCGAACCCAAAATCATCCGTGAGCAGGACCTCAACATATTCCCTCCAAGCCCCTACAGTTCAGAGTCCAAGTACAGTGATTTTGAAGATATGGATTGTGATGTAGCAGCATTTTCGTCATTCAAAACTGAAGATGAAGCCAGTACAGCTATGTGAACATTGGGTAGAGAAGTGTTAGTTTTTGAGACACTCAAGGTGTTTCACAAATTCAATTTTGCGATGGAGACGTTCACTGGCTCTGTAGTTACGACAATTTTGAGGGCTGTTATGTGCAGAACACATTAACATGTAATTATGTAAACTGTTACATGTTTAATTTACCCCCAGACACTGTACTTTTGTACACACTAGAGAATTTGGTAAAGCATAAATCAACGAACACATAAGTCAAGTACACTTAACAATTGTGAATGAACTGCATCGTCACGGAAGAAATAATTACGTTTGTTAATGGCATCAGAAATATAACAGTGATAAACACATGGTGAAAAGGCAAGGATCACCCAATTGGGTTTCAAAATGTACACACTGCTCATGCTAAGTACATCTAGGCTCCAGACCAGTGCCATCCCAAGTTAAAACAGTTTCGCCTTTACGTGGCCACAAGCCACCTAGTATGTTAAGCTCTGAAAAGAAATATACACATGCATATCCTCTACTGCATGCGTAACTTAAACGGATAAGCCAGCTATTACCATAAATGTTGAGCACTGCAAAAAAATATCCATTTTGTTTTACAGAAAAGTGTCGCCAATGGAAAGATTCTTACTTTAGACTGCGTGATTGCAACAGCAAAAAGTGTACAGTTCATTTGTGCTGCCCAGACACGTCTCCCCCCACAGACGCAGTTAAAATGAAATGTAATAATGTGGGGGGAAAACATGAAAGGTAAATACATTAAGAAAAAGAGCAAATTCGAACGTGAAATAAACAGTGGTAACCTTTTTTAAAAGTGCGCCAAGCAATGTGATGAACCACATTACACCCTAAAAACAGGTACCATGAAAGAGGGAAAAAAATAGCTATTTGTAAATGTGTATATACATTATACCCCAATAAAAGTTTGATTTAATGTAATTTTTCTTCACTTTTCCTTGTAAATATGTATACACACCATTCTGTTATAAAAAGTTAGATTTAATGTATTCCTTTGTCATTAAAAACATATACAATGAAATGAAAGTTTACATATTTTTATTTGTATGAAAACATTCAAAATATACAATATTGTAATTGATAATACCCAGGACCCCTTATCTTTGCCTCTCTCTGCCATCTCAGAAAGCCACACGTCATAACAGACATTAACATAAGTCAGTANTTGTGTGTTTGTACCATATAAATTTTCTCGTATTTTCTTTTACTTTTTTTAGAATTTTACTCTGTATGCTTACTTAATATTTCACATAACTGTGGTTTATTGTCACTAATAATGTGCAGTAAGATTTTTGAGTATTTTTTTTAATGTTGCACGCACTTGCTCCTTCTACACGGGAAAAGTAAGCAAAATAAACATTCACCAAAGAGAGAAAAAATATTGTACATACTTACCCATTCTCCAAGAGAAAAGTAAGCGCAATCAATATTTATACCAATGAAAGAGAGAAAAATAAATTACATCCGTACCCACACACATATATTTGAACCTCAGAAAGAAGTAAATCTGTACTTACATTTGAACCAAGGGGAAAAAACAATGAACATACACATGCTCATAACTGGAAGAAAAAAAAACTTACCCCTGTATTTAACTATAAAAAATACTAAAAAGTAGAGTTTAGGGGGAAACAAATTTTTCGAGAAAAAAGTATTTGAGGAAGAGCAGCTACTCCCCACACAACTTCATCACCAGTATAAACACACACAACTAATGCTGTTAATTGGCAGGTGGTAACAAGCATAATAAAATTTCTTCCAAATAATTTTTAATGTCTCGCACATCAGGCGCAATGCTTGCAAGTTCAAACTGTAAGTCAGCCACATCTCGCTGTAATGCTCATAGATTACGCTCAAAGTTATTCAAACATAGATGAAGCCCGTTCTCAACAGGATGCAGCTGGTAAGGAGGAATCTTGTTCTCAACAGAGCAATGCTGGGGAGGTGGCGTACAATCAGCAGATCATTGTCATGTTGAATCAGTCGAATCAATAGAATCAGCATACATGCCTCTCCACATTTCTGAATGCTAGAACAGAAACAGGAGAGTAATTCAGCAGTGCAGGTGACGGTTATTCTTGTCATGATGGAGAGGTGGACACATTCAGGAGAGGATGAGGTTGTGCCGCCTCCTCAGCAGAAACAATCTTTATGGGCAGCTCATTTCCAGGAGGACAAGATGTACCATCAGCTTCCAGCTCCAGAAGCCACTCCATTATATAGTCCAAGGCATGCTCAATTTCAGGCGATCATCATTGAGCGGTCACGTCTGCTGGTTCTACAGATATCAAAGTGACAACTCTCTGCGCTAGAATCGAAGCAGTGCCCCACTGCGTTGATACTTGCTGTGTTGTCCCCCGCTGTCGTAGCTACCATTCGGTCTCCTGCTAGTGTTGCTGTCACACTGTCTTCTGCTGTTGTTTTACCACAGCACATCTCGATATCGTCGAGTAATTTGCCGGTTTGGATAAAGTAAATTTTGTCTTCATCTGACATAATTTTGTACGATGGCAGCGGAAGGATAACAGTATGCGTGACAGATTTAATTGCTATCCATAGGCAGTGACTTCAAATAAAAAAATTTGTGCAACAACGTACATACACTACACCCTGTCATGGAATCACTGTCTCTCTTCACTGCAATGCCAGCTTTCTCTGCCTTGCACAACTCGCACCATATTCTTGAGTGCAGCTGATAGGGGTGCCTGGGCTTGAGCTCATTCCAATTGCACCTTCAACATTGGAGGTACCTTCCAAAACATTCATTACACTTCGTAATATTAGCCGACATATCAATCACGACCCTATACAGTACAACTTTGAAGTGAGAATGCCCAAACAAGAGTTTATATGCATTACCCCTTCCCAGTTTAACTACCTTAATGCTCTCCATTTAGCTTCCTCCACCAGGAGACAAAGGACTTGTTCCCCTCCATGACTGCACATCATGGCATAACCAAATATGGGAAGTAATTGAAGTTTGAAAAAAGAAATTAAACAATTACACTACAAAGGAAGAAGTGTAAAAAATGCATGCTCACAAAAAAATTTTGAGAGAATAAAAAAAAACTAAACAATATAACTTGTGCCTAAATACGCTCGCTGACAATCACATTTCTACGATAATTGCATACTTACATTTCTTAGTCACATACAGGGCTGGAAAAAAAAAAACAGCAATGTGCACATGAAAAAAAATATATTTTTACTCGCTTTTAGCATTAAACCAGCCAACCAGAAATAAAAAAATGTAAAGGCGAACAGACCATATCTTAAAGCACTTCCCATAAAATTTATTTTATGCTTATTTACTACATTTTTTTTAGGTACCTAAACAGGACTTGTGTTCGCATTCTCAGCAATAATTTTGAGTACTACGGGAGAAAAAAAAAGTGTATGTTACACGTCAAAAGTGAGGTATCCATCAATTATAAAAAATAAATAAATTATATGAGGAAACTTTTAGGTGATATGGTTATGCAATTTCACCTTCCCTCTCTCTACGGTCCCT
>NQII01000296.1:806212-849871 GCA_002778355.1 Clitarchus hookeri | reverse complement strand
GGAGAGGGAGAGGGGGAGGGAGAGGGAGAGGGAGAGAGAGAGAGGGTGTGCGTGTCCATTAGCTCCCATTTCAATGCGAGCTGTGTGTGTGGTTCCACCCAAGAGAAGCGCTATTCTTGCATGGGATCGTAGACACAGCTTGCCTTCCAGAACCTTCTACTCGACCCAGAAGCTTCCAATTGGAGCTAGTAGGTTCCTATTGGACCCCCGTGGGCAATATTTCAACAAACTTGCAGCTGATAGGTAACGTCCGCATACTGTGGCAAATTACTCGATGCAAGCTTTTCCTGCCCCACTGTTCAGAGTCCACATACGGCCGTGGCAAGAGAGTCCTCCTGCTCCTTCTGTACTGGTGTCCTCACAGCATATGAGCCAGTCTTATTTTTTAAAGGAAATACAAATTCGTCTTTATCTGTATAGGCCTATAATTCATCTTTTTTCCATAATTTATTTACATTTTATTAATATTTTTTTTCAGACTTTATATATTTTTTCACTTTATTTAGCAAACTGGTTAGACAATTTTTAATATTATGTTTATTTAAAAATATTAAAAATAAGAACATTAATAACTTCATTTTTTTACACAGGTACATTTTATTAAATGAAATAACACAAATTCAAACATACGCCCATTATTTTTTTTAAAATACAAGCATCCTTAAGGATTCATTAAGTGAGACAGAAGATTTTCATAAAAAGTAATTAGCAGTATTTGACCATTGATCTGGAATGTAGAACAGCCATGTCAAAGTGCCTTCTTCCTCTACGTTATTGTTGAACACACAGAAACCCACACTGGTGGCGGCAGGTGACATCACGCGTCAAAGTTTGTATGGGTGTGCTTCACAGTTTTATGCAGGCTCCCCAGAATTTTTATGCATGAAGGTATCCGCACGATGGATGGGAGTGGACCGGCTGTCGTATTGGCTTCGATGTTTAGTTGAGGCCGTTTGAGTTAAAGACTCACTGGTATTATTTTGCTGGGGTGGCTGATGCACACATTCCTGGGCGGAGCAGTCCAGAGCATGAATTTCTGTTTCTGTAGGAGCAGCAAGGTTGACCTCACCTTGACTGTGCTCTATGAATTCCAGAACTTAGTCCACGGTTGCTGGAAGAGGTGTATCCTGTCTCATGTGATGAACAACACAATTCCCAGGAGTACAGCAGGTTATCAGTTGGTCCTCGAAATTGTAGGAATTGTCAGGAATTGGCATACAAACAGTGCTCCAGCCCATCACACCGCAGCAATCCCACGTCCCAGAACGAACAGATGATTTTGGAGTCACCTGGATACGACAAGATAAGATGTACAGTATGAGTTCTCTGGATTAAATGGTGGTATCTTGCTCTTACAGTAACTAGTGCTTGACTAAACAGACAATTTTATTTTGGGTGCAATTTATTTATATTCATTTTTCATACCATGGAATGATGTAATATATTCACATATGATCATGTAGCTTCGTATTTCACACCGCATATTTTTTCACGATCGCATAAATTCTTTGGAGCAGGTGTTTGCACTTTTAGCAAAATTTTCCGACTCAGTGTCGTGAAGTGTGTGCAAAACCACATCCGCACGATTTTCTCTCGATTCCTGGATGCCATTTTAAAAAAAACACTTTATGAACCAACAGGCACAACTCCAATATTGGTATTTTTCCACATGATGAGCATATCGCAGGTTACAGGCGAACATTATTCAAAGAGCTTGCCAAAGAATGGCTATCCAATTCTTTTCTCATTTCACAAAGCAAGGGATAATTGTGCTCGTGCTGTATATCTATTATTTGCATTTCCCCTTTACACAAATTACTTACTAATTTTTTCTGCTTGGGTCCCTCTGCAAGTTGAATAGTAGATCATTGGTAATCACATTTTTCACCAGGGGTAAAGATATATTTTCTTCACTCCAGCACAGCCTGTGATAGTACTTGGATAACGAGGCGTGGTTTTCTTGCTCTTTTTGTCCAGCAGTCTCCACAGTTACTGAGGCCAGAAGTTGCAGATTGAAGTCACCCCAAGGCAATCAGTGACCACGAATTCCTTGAGCACAAAGCCATTTTGGCTTCATAAACCTTACAGATTACAATACATGATTATGACTGAGGTGCGAATCTCCACCATGTGTATATTAATATGCTTATTTTTGTTGTTTAACTGATGATTTTTATTAGGCCAGAGAAACAATCATACTGAATGATCCTGTCACGAAGTATCAAGCACTAAGCTGCGGTATTCATAGGCATGTTTTGCTTGGTGATTATTTTGATTCAACAGTCGACCAAACCATTTTGAACGCACTCATTCTGTTTCGACATATCAAAGACCAGCAAAAATGCCATGGTGTGGAAATTTTCAGGGCTCAGGATGGGGTGCAACTCTTA
Organism: Clitarchus hookeri; assembly: GCA_002778355.1. Classification (NCBI taxonomy): domain Eukaryota; kingdom Metazoa; phylum Arthropoda; class Insecta; order Phasmatodea; family Phasmatidae; genus Clitarchus; species Clitarchus hookeri. Next base: position 847,481 of record NQII01000296.1, on the reverse strand, counting down.
TTCATAATGATTGGAATTGCAAATACATATAAAAAGGCAATGAAAAAACTTCTTGGTCGAACATGGTGTTTACGTTGATGTACGGGTAGCTTTTGCTGTTCAAAAATATCTTTACATTTTCGACTTTGCAGTGGTCGAACATAGATTTTTCTGCCCAGATATTGTGTTGCTTGTTCGTCTGATGCACTAGTATGACATAGCACGGTTTCTCTGTGCTCTTAATAGCCTTAACGACCCAGTGATTCTGTGTGGCAGAGGACAGGACTAGGCAGGTAACAAGACTCCAACTTCTGAATGCTATTTTGATTACTTTTCTTTCTTGGCATAATTTAGTAGCTTCACACATTCGCAGGTGCTTGGGGTCACATTAGAGACAAACTATTCTATGATGTCAAAGTAAAGAGATGGGCTACTGGTTTTCTCCAGCACCCAACACAGCATACACATGTAATGTGGCCAGCATTATCACCAACTCCTACCTTTCTCCTATTTTTAATTTCTTGTAACCTTTGACGAATCCCAACAGCATGGAGAGCGGGACACATGATTAGAACTTGCCTTCTGCGTAAATGGAAACTTTGTAGTCATTTTTGATTCCCCAACCCACCATTTTTTCTGCAGAGATGGTTGGGTGTGAGCGATAGGTAATTTTTATTGTGGAGGTTATGCCCACATTTCGTCACAACTGGTCAACTGCAACGCCATTTATCTTGTACATCAACTATTCAAAAATGGTGCAGGATCCAATTTTGAACCAACTTGGTGATGGTCGGGTGGGTCCCGCCTGCCTTCGTCAGCCTGCCTCTTATGTACACAAAGGTCTGGCTTGGCATAGTGTAAATATCTTGACGCTGTATAGGTATTCGTACTCCCCTTCCAAGAGCGAATGGTCTGGCCAGATATGGCTAGTAACAGTGTATTTTGATTTTATCAAATTTATTATCAAATTCCAGCAGTTAATCCATATCAACGATTTCGTCCACCATAGTGATTACCTTACTGATCCCAATTCGATGTGTTGCTTGCATTTATGTACTTTTTTCCAGTAAAATTTATCAGTTTGTTTGTCAAGTTTCTGTAGCGTGGTTCTCAGATATGGAAACTGAATATTTTTTAATGTATCCAGAGGAGAATTTCCCACTAAAAATAATAATTGCATTAATTGTAGGTAACAACAAAGAAATTTTTTGTCACAAGTGTGTTTTTGTGGACCACTTTGGCAGTGGTTAGTACACATGTGTTTGTTAACATCATTGTGGTGCATGCACCTTTCACCCATTGTAATTTTACAAAGTATCCTAATCTAATTAAACTGCATAAACTACCTAACCTAAAAAGGTGGTGTTTAAATTTTCATACAATTAAAAATAACCTAGAATGCTATTTGAAAAAGTGTTTTTACAGTTTAACCTTACCATGATAAATAGGGTTGTTGCTTTACGATCTCTAAAAATGTATTTATAGATGTCATATCACATAGTAACCAATTCTATTGTTTTAAGTTAAATAAAAAGTGCTTTCTCTCCCAAATGTAAAATTTTTTAGCATGTTGGGCTGAATTAAAATCATGGCTACTAGCTGACTAAGCCCCACTAATTGCACCTTTGGAGAAAGATGAAACACAATTTTTGTAGATATCAAAAATACAATTATCCAGAAACGTCTCCCACACCCATTTTTTTTTTCTGAAAAGTTGCTAAAATACTTGATTGTCCAGGATAGACAATGGAGCAAAAATTTTCATTTCAATGTTTTAATTATGTACCACACTGTCCAATATTGTAGATGCAATAAACAAAACTGTACAATGGGTAAATAAATATAAAACTATCAGAACAGAGAACTAATGTAAGTTAATGTAAAGAGAGGGAGTAACTAAAATTGGATTTACTATATTGACATTAAATATGTGTACATGAAATCAAGTCATATTGGAAACAAAACTCTTGAATCATTGTCAGTGATAGAAATGAAAATAGAAAGGCCAGTAAAAAACTATTTATTTGTAGCTCAAGAACATGTGAACTTTGCCTTCCAAAAATTCTGTTAGGCTGCTGGTCACTGTTTTTAGTTGTAAGTGCCCTGTTTTGTTGCACACGTTACTGATTATAAGCAACCTGCAATACATAAACCTATAAAACTTTCCCACTGTCACATGAAAATCAACTCTAATACCACATTTTTGTAAATTCGAACACTTTCAAGAAACGTATCCTTTCTTGCATAAAAACATAGTTGTCAACATCAAAAAGTGTCATTTTGCCAACATACCAGCAGGTACTGTAGGTATATTTTCGGAGGACAGTAATTATTAAAACTGGACGTAAACTACGGTCAAACTACATGACAACGGTAGCACGCTTGTTGTACTTTACCTAAAACACATGCTTATTGTTGCCCACAACCAAATACTGGGCGTGGGGACGGAGCGAGCGATACCGATGAGTAACCGGTTATTGCGGTAGTGTGCGTCTCTGCAGTCAACCGTTTAAACTTTAAACGGACCGGATGGCAGTAACCAAGGAGCTAAAAAGGCAGGAACATTCAAAGTCGCAAAGACATTCACTCACACCGTATTGCACAGCACATATTGGAAGGAGTTGGTTGTTGCATCTGACTCTTATGTTCCGTAATTTCAACAGGACGGCTATTTTCATAAACGTGTTCCACAATGCCATGACCACAGTCTGATGCGTGGCAATATTTTGAAAGGCCTAATGATAAAAAGTCTGCCAAATGCAATGTGTTTGCAGTCACATTTACACAACAGGTGATGGCACATCAAACTTGTGGGATCCTATTGAGAGATGCCATAACAATAAAATTAGTAGATTGGCTTCTTTGGTAGAGGACAACAATGTTGCCCCATTCGGTAAAATGAGTGTTGAAAAAAGAAAACTGGATAGAAGTCTGCCACATTCATGTCACAAGATATGCAGCCTCTGTGAATTGTGGAGGACAGAAGCTTCAAAAAGTTTGTCCGCCACCTGAAGCTTCGGTACGAGCTTTGGTTAAATTAATAAATATCATTCTGAATAATTTTCCCTTCTCAGGTACTTATCCCAGAATGGTATGAAGAGCTGTTCGTGAAAGTGAAGACAGACATATTGAGTGCTAAACACGTTGCACTCACAACAGACTGCTGAACTTCCAGAGTACAGGATAGCTGCCTCACTGTCATGGTGCATTTTGTATCTGGTGGGGTACTGAAGATTGCATGTTTAGAGACCGCCAAGCTTGAAAGAAACCATAGCGCCGACACGATTTCAACACAGTTAACCTGCGTCATCAACAAATGGGGGTTAACAGCAAAGGTTCCTAGAGTTACTACTGACAATGCGGCGAATATGGTGGCTGCTATAAAAAAACTTAATCTCTGGCATGTATCCTGTGTGGCCCATACGCTGCATCTTGTCATAAATGATGCAATTCAGATATTTTTGTACTGTGTTCTAACAATGTCAAAGTCTTTAGGTAAGTTATAATTACATCATGGTACTTTCAATGGGCTACAAATTAAACAATGTTGTAAATGGCTCACAATTATTTGTACAACATGTTCACATTCCAGGCAAAGCAGCATTGCCAATGAGAAACTCCACAGTGTGCAACCATCAGCAGAAAAATCCATGTTGTGCCTTACACACAGTTGTGCCACTCTGTGGAACACCCTACATGATCCATTGGCTACTGGATGTCAAAGACCAGTTAATTGTTGCTCATCTGAGCTTGTAAATACCCGGAGAACCCTGTCAGGTCAAGGCTCTTTTGACTAAATTGGGTAGCATTGTGTATATTTGTTTACCTAATTGATTCATTTCAGCAAAAGAGTGGCACATCCTTAAAGAGGTATCAGGACTTTTGACTTCATTAGAGAAAATAATGCTGATGCTTTCGGGAAGTTACTACGTTATATCATCTATGGTGGTACCCCTGGTGCATGGACTATTTCTCCAGATCACAGGAGAAAAGCCTCAAAGTGAAATGCTGCAGTGTTTCAGAAAAACATTATGGAATCAGTGAACACTAGGCTATTCAAATATGAAGAGAGAACGGTGACCAGGGCGGCTACACTTTTGGACCCTAGGTGCAAAACAATCACATTTAGGGTAGACAAAAACGCTGAAGGGGTACATCAGCAGGTAAGTCGTTAAGAGTTCAGTTATTTGTATCAAATAGTGTCGTGAGAATGTTGTTTAAATGAAAAAGGTCTTCCACTAGGTTAAAGGTGAATTTAAGTTTCCATTGGAACGCCTGGAGGCCAGATCTTCCAAAGAATCTATCCCCACACCTTCATCTCCGAAAAGTAACGCAGTACAAACAAGTATCTAGATGCCTTGATAATGATGAGGCAGTATCTAGATATACCACCAACACCACAGTAAACAGATCAAATTAAATATTGGTCTGACCATGCTGCAAATCTGTTGAGCGAACTAGCTTTAGGGTATTATCTGTGCGTTCCGACAACTTCTGTTCCAGCAGAAGTAGTTTTCTCCACAGCAGGGCAAGTAATATCAGAGAGATCATCATCTCTGTCTCCTAACATGGCCCACGTCCTGATGTTTTTACAAATAAACGCATCATATACATCAAGTCTGTAAATTAGTGCATCCCTTTCCGTTCATTTGTTAGTGAACTCATACAATTCTGCCACAGACAGTCCTGCTCGAGCAACACCAACAATTACGAATCATTTTTGGGGGAATTTCTGTGTATATTGTCAAATATGCTTTTCGTATACATTTACGTAGAGGAATATTTCTAGTGTACTTTTGTAGATAGAACAATTCATTTATTATTACTTTCTTTTTCACGTCTGTTTCTTTATATTACATCACGCATTACAAATATAGCAGGTACATTGTGTGGCATTATTAAACGTCTAATACATGAATTCTTACAATGCGAACTGTAATTGATCATATACATATTCCTTCACCCAAGTGCCAGAATATAAATAGCTATTAGAATAAACTAATATACGAATTCCGTAATGTATAATGCCTCCGTTGCTGCTACTTCTAGCACTTATATTTAGAACAACGTACAAATGAATATGTAGAGTAATGTAAGTACTATGCTTATACTTTGACAAAATCAAAATCAGGACGAAATACGTTCTCACAATACATACCAATACGGTGTTTAAATGTAGCGCCATGCCATCTCTCCATTGTTCTCTCCATTTTTAATTATACCATTTTATAATCTTATTACTCTATGCCGCTCACGAAAAGTTCAGCATCGAAACAAAACAATATATTAAGTGAAAACAAACAGATCGTAAAACAAGCATTTTTGAAATCAATTAATAGATCAAATTCATCGATTATTTTCATATTCGATTAATTTTTTTTTTTTTTTTTTTCACTTTTCTGGTCCAGCAGGGTAATTAGAATAAAGATTATTATATTAAGTTTGGGAAACTCAATGCTTTCAAGTATAGACACTAAACTTTTTGGCACTATGTAGCACTGGAGTCCCATGTGTAATTTTTTTTTCGTGGTAATGTGACCAACACTTAAACCAACGGCCAAAAATAAAAACAGTAGGCAGACAAATAGAGGATAATGAAGGAGAAATACTATACGGGATCACAAATACTACTCTTCTCGGTAGAGGCCCATCAACCTTGTAGGAAAAGAAAGGCCATGGAAGAAGGGATAACAAGGAAAGAGTGGGCCGATCACCAAGGACATCTAACGGGACACCAAATTCTTAAGATCAAATAACAAGACAGTGCGCAAGCAAAAACTGAGCGAGAACGACACAAACTACCCGAGGGTAATGAAAAAGTACCAAAGGGTAAGAGAGAGGAAAAATCACACAAAGCCTACGAAGAGCAGCATACAACGAACTTCTATCACCTCCAGTGGAACACTGAAACAAAAGATTGGTCAAATCTGAACTAGGGGCCCCACATACACAAGAAGGATTAGAGACTATATGAGCTTATACAATTAGATTGAGTTGCATTATGACCTGAAAGGAGACGAAAAGAAGTAACTGCTAAACCACTGGAACTACAATGTTGATATGTTGGTCGAGAATATGTAGGAAATAATTGTGCATACAAGGTATTAGAAAACGAGGTATAAGTTTCCCATGTCTGTTTCCAATGCCAAAAAACCTTTCCTGGATAATAAGGGATATAAAACCGAAAACGAAAGTAGAGGCTTCGAGACACCCTCTAAAACACTCAATTTCGCAAGTTTATCCACCATCTCATTCCCTTGAATCCCGACATGCCCTGGTAGCCACATTAAAAAGAAAAAGACATTGAGTTTATCCAAAAGAACGTACTGTTCCCATATGAACCATATAAGCAAGTTCATATCGGGAGTAGGAGATTAGACTTTGTTATCGTTTACATACGTAAAGCCATATACACTGCAAAAGCTTCGGCATAATAAATTGTGGCAGTAGAAGGAACGATTTTTCCGTTTGGTGTGTACGTAAAAGGAATAACTGTAATTTTCAAAATAAAAAAGCAATTAAGAAAAACCTTTTGAGTGTTATTGTGTTAGACCATACATAAAGAATAAACTTCGTTCTTCGCACTAGTATCTAAATAAAATGAAATATATAAATTAAATATTATGTCGAAAAATAGATATAACAAAACGTTGCCTAACGAATTTCTTTATTTAAAAATCACAACGAAATCGGAAAATATAATAGGAAGATAGTTAAAATAAAATATAATTTTTAGGACCATGCTGCACAATTTCCTTAAAGGAAAATAGATTAGTACAATAGTCCTTTTGATGAAAGCTATAATTCGCATAAGTAAATTCGTAACATTTTTAAATTTAAATAGCTTGCTTAAGAACAACCTGATGTGGACCACACGTCCACGAGCTCCTTGTGCCCAATCTAACTGCCGCAGTCACAGCAGTCACCAGCTACAACAGGGCCGCACCAGCCACATAAGGCCAAGAGTGCGTAGTGCAGGTTGACAAGAACGGAACTTGTACCTTCTTGCCAACAAGGATTATACAAGTCAAGAGACCGCCCTACTTATTTATTACAAGAGATAACTCTTTTAATAAATAAGTAGGTGATCCGAAACAGTGTTTACCCCAAAGCCACAGCCGTTGGGCGCACGGGCTATTGGTCATTACGTAGTAGCAGCTCCCGCCGCGACATACGATGTAACAAACCACCGGATAACGTCAACTAGCCTGTAGGCCAAAGTTGAAGTGCTAAGTGTCCCAAAGTGTAACCAGTAGCGTGCTGCATTTTTCCAATCACATCAAACAACGTCACCGCATTCACATCCACAGTCGAGGTGTGTTTTATTGTATTAAGAGCAATTGAGCATGGCAACACATGCCCCTTTGCCCAGGTGGACTCGTCCATCCATTCAGGAGACGGCCACCTGCCAACACTGTAGCAAGTGAAATTGAAACCCATCACAGGAAATTAAATACAGACAATTTTCTCTGGAAAGTGTTTTAGTGTATTTAATGTTTATTTATAAAAGAGGAATTATGTAATCAAAAGGGGAGATTGCCTATTAAGGCCTCCATTCTTGTAACGTCATTTAGTGCCGTAACACTCCCCGTCAACTTCACAACATCAACCTTAACAGACATTTGTTAATCAACAGGGATGTGAACAATGTGTTACATTTAAATTATACAATTTTTCACCATTACAATCATGTTACATAGTGTTCATGTCATGTTTTTCCATTCGACGTTTGACACTGGTTCTCGTCACTTGTGACAGAATCCGATGTCGTTCTGCCAGTTCACCTCAGCACTCGAGCCAGAACAGCGGCATTGGTCGCCTGCTACGTGAGCCCCCTCCCAACACTGTCCCATCATTTAGGCTGTTATCACTTCATTGCAACAGTTACTTTATTACCAAGAATATTTGTTTTCTTTCTTTGCTGTACCGATGGTAGAACCACCTGCACTATCACCAGAGAGCTTAATGCTACCGTGTATCCGAATAACACCACGCTCATTTTCACGTTAAGGTCACCGGCAGGCTGTTAGTGCTGGATCCGTTTTCTTTCATTATTTACATGTAATCAGGAACAGTGAGTAAACCGCTTACAAAGTTCAAAGTGTGTTGATTCATTGTCCTCCAGGATGTGTAGGGCACTACACCCTTTGTAGTACCACCCACAATTTTTGAGCATATTTCAGGCTTACGAGATGGCATACAGTCTAGTCAAAAGGTGTAAATAGTATAACAGTAAGTATGTGACATCATCATCTGCAAACTGATGGTGGAATCCAGGGCTCGCTGGGCCGTCGACCGAACGACCCACATTACTAAATCTCCACTCATTTATAGCGCCGGGCAATTCTGCACTCAACCCAGTGCCAAACAGAGGTATATTTTTTAACTGTTTGCCCTTGTAAAAACCATTAGAGGCACTCAACAATCTTACAGACTTAATATAGGTATGACTTCTAGTAGTGAAATTGCTGCATTAAGAAATTCGGCTACAAACTACAATTAAAGAATCATGCTAATTCCGGGAATGCAAATTGAACCCACTTCGCAAATACCTACACTCTCAAAAGTTCAAACTTCTATTTTATTAAAACATATCAACTAACCGAAAAACAATCTAATTAAATTAATCGATTCATTAATTAATAAAAAAGCGTGGAATTCTAATATATACAGTAATACCCCGACTTATGCTACCTAGTTTTACGCGAATTCTGAGATAAGCTGTTTTTCTTTTTGAGTGCCACGTGCCTCGGCTCTCCCATCCCGTCCAGTCAGTGTTCGGTTTACGATAGGTTAGAACGTGTTTCGCATGGAATTGTTTTACGTACGCAGTGCGTTTTATTGTTAACTCTAATTATGTCATCCAAAAGAACAAAAAAATTAGTCATTTGAATAAAACAAGAAAAGAAAATCACTATCTTTGGAGTGTAAACTGAATATTATCAAAGACTTTGAAGCAAAAATTAAAATTTGTGAATTGGCAAAGAAATTTGAACTACCGGAATCAACAGTCCGATCGATTATAAAAGGTAAAGAAAAAGTTGTGGAAGCCGTGAAAGATTCTCAATCTCTGAATTCAAGCATCATTCGAAAAACGTCATGGTATTATCGCTCAGATGGAAACATTGTTAAAATTATGGTGTGATAATCAAGTATAAGTAAAAATTGTCCTGTTGATCAAAACACGGTGTGCTCTCAAGCTAAGCAGATTTTTGAGAGACTAAGAGAAGAAGCTGGGGAGGCGGCCAAAGATGAAATGTTTAAAGCTGGTAACGACTGGTTCTGCTGATTCAAAAGTCGTTGTAATTGTCATAGCATCGCAGAGAGTGGAGAGGCGGCAAGCGCTGATAAAGAAGCTGCATCTTTCTATCCAGAAAAACTCAAGACAATCATAGAAGAAGGTGGCTACACTAGCCAAACCATATTCAACGTAGACGAAACCGGTTGTTTTTGGAAGAAAATGCCTAAAAGAACTTTTATCGCGTGTGAAGAGAAAACCTTTCCAGGTTTTAAAGCCACCAAAGATCGATTGACAGTGATAGTTGGTGCGAATGCAGCTGGTGATTGTAAATTGAAACCTCTCTTAGTTTATCGCTCAGAAAATCCAAGAGCCTTAAAAAATAAAACTAAAGCTGGTTTACCCGACATTTGGAAGTTTAATGCGAAAGCTTGGGTGACAGGTTCTCTTTTTGAAGACTGGTTTGGCCATCATTTTATTCCTGAAGTCGAACGTTATTGCCTATTAAAAGAAATCCCATTTAAAGTGATGCTAATAATTGACAATGCACCAGGTCACCCTCCTGCTACTCTAATTAATTTCAACCCACGGGTGAAAGTTGTATTTTTGCCACCAAACACTACCAGCTTGCTTGAACCGATAGACCAGGGAGTCATTAAAACATTTAAAGCTTACTGCACAAGTGCTAGCAAACGCGTAGATGTACTTCGATACGCTCAAGACAACGAGCTTTCTGTCAAATACTTTTGGAAGCAATTTAATCTTTTAGATGTTAGAATTATTAGACAATCTTGGAATGATATTTCACCACAAAACTTTGAATGGCGTCTGGAAAAAACTGTGTCCATTCTTTTTCCCCAGCGAAACCCAAGGAGAATCAACGCNAACAAAACTTTGAATGGCGTCTGGAAAAAACTGTGTCCATTCTTTTTCCCCAGCGAAACCCAAGGAGAATCAACGCCAGATCTTAAACAAATCGATAGTGTAATTGATGAAGTGTTCGATATTGCCAAACAATTATATTTAGAGATGTATGATGCTGACTTTACAGAATTACTGAATTCACACAATTAAGAGTTGACAATTGACGAGCTTATAGAAACGCGTGAGCATGAGCAAGACATTGAAAAAAGTGATTCGTTAGACCAAGTTGAATCGGAAAATCAAATGACGATTGCAAACTTAACAGAATACCTCAGTTCAATTGAAAAGGGGTTTAAATTTTTAGAAAAAATAGACTCCAACGAAGATAGAATTACTACTACAAAACGGGGGATAAAAAAGTTATTGGCGTGCTAAGAGGAAATTTTGCGTGAAAAGAAGACAATGGTAGAATATATGAAGCCTTCTACGTGAAAATATCTTCAGTTTACGTTTTTTTATTCATAACAATGTAAATTGTTTTATTATCATTATATTTTATAAAACCTTTTTTCTTCTAAATTATTGCTTTATTTAGACTCTGGTCCCAATTAAACATTATTTATATGAATTTTATGCGAAATTGAACCCCGTCTTAATGCGAATTCGACTTATACGGTTATCGCTCTGTCCCACACATCGCGTAAGACCGTGATATTACTGTACCGTAAANCCCACACATCGCGTAAGACCGTGATATTACTGTACCGTAAATAAAATTGAACGAAATAATCGATAAATAACTTATCGAATCGCAATTGAGAATCCAAAAATTCCTTGTCTCCAAACATAGTATGGGGTCACACAATCGGAAGCTGTTTGAGAATATTATTTGATTATCAACTAATATAGGCCAATATTAAAAACCAACCTCTAACTACCAACCAGCTATAGTGCCAACTCAGATATATAGCCCTGTACTTCAACTGCTACCAACACCAACCACCTATCGTGCCAGTGTTTTAATGCATGAATAGCCGATTATATAGACATATACTATACAAAACTATATCTTCAAAATATAATTACTTGTAATTAAAGTAAAGACTTTTTTTAAGGAAATTAAGTTAAGCCAATATTTTATAATAACATTTAAATAAGATTGGTAATATAATAATACCTATATACCTATTGTAAGGCAGACTAACTTTGTATCTCTATAAAGCTGGTAAAGTTTTCAAATATTTTCAACCATCTTACCTTCATTCGACTTTTCGTCCAATTCTTTCTCTGCCCTAGAATCCGAAGAAAGATCAGAATAAAGATCAGACAAAGTTCCAGAAGCACTCATGACCAGCAAAATCTTTCATTTACAAGTTCTCAGTAAATAGCTCAAATGCATCGTTTTGAAATGGCTACCATATTATGATTGTTGCTAGGGGCAACATTATTCAATCAATGACAATCATATCTATGGCTAATATGACTGCTCGGGACAGCATTGCATAAAAGTTACTGTATGAAATAAAATTAATGTCATAATCTAATAACTTACTTTTTTACGTAGAAAAACTATTAAGAATTATTTTTTAATTGTAGTGCAATAAACTTCTGCATATAACCTTAAGTTAATGTTGATGAGCAATAAGGTTTGGCATTTTATCAATTCATAAGATATATGGGTGTATAATTTTTCTGCTGATAGCAGAATTAGTGCAGTCTGATAGTAACTATTACAAAATTTGTCATGATCACACAAAGTACAAGTACTACAAGTCAGGGCCAGGATCACAATGCAGACTATCGTGCAGGTTATCTAACAACAAAGGAGAAAGAACTGATAGTGGAAGCACATAACTAGTGGAGAAGTAAAATTACCTTAGGCCAGGTGAAGAGAGGATCGCCTGGAGCATAGCCTCCTGCAGCCGACATGCTATACATGACATGGGACAAGGAACTGGAATATATCGCAATAAGTTGGGCAGATCAGTGCCAAACATTTGGGATGTGCATGCTACACGATGACTGCAGAGATGTTGAGAGTTTTAAGGTTAGCCAAAACATTGTTTCCATTTAATCAATTTGAAGTAATCAATGGAATAGAAATTATAGCCATATTTTAAGAATTTACATTCAAGAATCTATTGAAATTTTTATGGGCCATTAATAATCAAATACATTGGAACAAAACATATGGCATAACAGTAAAACATTAAACGCAACTAGACACCTTCCGCAAAATTGATTCATAACAGAATGCTTAAGTATTTTGTTAAAGCAATGAAATTGTGCGTAGAGCGTAACATCAATTGATAATGGTTGTGAATATTTTTTTTTGTTGTGACTTCCTTGACAAAGGTAAAATGGATTATAGTAACACAGAGTGATATTGTGTTGAAAATAAGTAGTAATTTAATAGAATTGGCATGTTTGTCTTTCTTTAAAATATTTTCTTTTACATTGGTAAAGATTGGACAGCCATTAAAAATATCTTCTACGACACTGTCCAAATAAATATAATTATCAGTTCTGAAACGTTTCTTAAGCATAGCTATGTCCCACCATTTTTCATCTGAATAACAACTTCATCAATAATTTTCTAATCTACACTAAATGGCTTCCCGAAGTATCTGAATACGAAATTAATTACATATCGCCAACTTTTCTCACATTTACGTTTATGTAAAACAATATGTAAGATAAAATAAATACATCCAAATTTCACAAAATGTTACAGATAGGCCACTATACTTTGAAGACAGTAGTTAATGGTAAAGTATTCAGCATGACGAAAATATATTTATTTCTATGTAATAATAGAATATGTGTATAGGTATGCATGTTGTACATGAAAACATGATTACAAAAAAATCATGTTTGCAATGTCCCCTTGTCAAGTGTATTAATATTTTGACCTGACCGGGATGATAGGGCCCAAGTTGATATGACAGTTCTGTTGCTCAGTGAGTGCTCGGAACAACAGGATACACTCTCAGAGGGTGGTCGGCTGTGGTTACCTCTACCCTATAATGCACATCTTAATTGGAGGTGACGAAGGAACCGTTGGCCTTTCCATTCACCCTGTGGTGGGTATATACCAGGTTAATGACACGAGAAACTGAATTTAAATACATAAAACACTTCCCCAGAGTAGTCAGTTCCTTAAGCAATCCGATTGACAAATGAAGTAAACGAGAAAACACATTCGGAATAAGTAAACAAATTTATTGGCAACTAAGTACACTATACAGAAATGTCTATGCCCCCTATGTTGGAATAAGCGGACGTGGAGAACAAAGCTCCTCTGTTGAGCTGCAATCTAAAGTGCGTAAAAGTGGCTGCAAAATAGTAAAACTCTCCGACTGCGAGTCACGAAATTGATATGTACAGCTCGGGGTCAGATGAAATAGTTTTATTAAAGTTTATAAACTATTGCAAGCTAAAATCAGTTAACACAAACATTGCGGGACCCCGAGAGGCATAATGTCGACCTCTCCTGAAGACCGCTAATTGACGACCGAATTATTCGCCTCGCCGATCGGGCCGCGTGAAAAACTAAAGTTACCTGAGCAGTCGCAGATAGTAATGCGGACGTCGTCCGGCGCCTATGTTAAGAAAAGTCATAATATTACACAAAATTCTTATTTCGAATAAAATGGGCGTCGGCGCACTGGGTGAGCACGAAGTCACAGTTCTTATTATCGTGGGAGGACGAACACTTGACTGTATCCCCTGAAACACACAGTACAATATTTCAGGAAAACATAATATATAGCCATGGTATTCAGGCTACCCAGCACCCCTTAGTATTACCTGATGTGAACCTCATGTACACGAGTTCCTTGTGCCCAATTTGACTGCCGCACATTATCACCTACTAGACCAGCTACACCGGGCCGCACCAACTACATCAGGCAAAGTGTGCCATCTCGTGTCAAAGTTCACCAGCCCCAGCACAAATACTTATCACAGGGGGCTCGTGTGTAAAGCCCCAGTCGCAATAAGAATACCAGCATGTTGAACACTCACTAATGTTTTCAACACAGATGGCCTAGCAGAAGAATAAACGACACTGCCTTAGCCTAGTGTGCTACAGACCATGGCACGATACTTCGGGGACTGAATATGACACCTCCGAGTAAGTTTACTAACAAACAAGAGGCCTATAAATATGACAGTATTGGAAACACGCAAAACAGAGTCGTACAAAAGCTCATCGGGAGAATGAAAGATGCCACATTTTCTATAGAAGTGGACTACCTGCATCTTGGTGGTGGAAAAGTGGAATCCACAGCCATCTGCTCAGTTGCTAAGGTGGTGGATATCTAGCTGGAACTGACGTTCTATCATGCACAGAATAGCAGTACGGCAAAAAATATAAAAGGCATCCACATACAGAGCACATTCCACAGGTAGTAGAACAACAGACAAACCCATTGATGGTGATAGCAAACAGGGTGATGTTCAAAATGCTCCACTGTGGCGCACCGATCTCCTGAATGAACGCCCAAGAATAGGAAGCACCATTGTGAATTCTGAATGTACAGGACATAAATTTCTGAATAAAACCAGGGAGATGTCCACGAAATCCCCAAGCAGTCAGCTGTCGCAAGATACCATGATGCCATGTTGTGTCGTACGCCTTCCCTAGGTCAAAGAAGACAGCAAGGAGGTGTGGACCACGTAAAAACACTGTTTGTACGGCAGCCTCCAAGCTGACGAAATGATACACCAAAGAACAATTTTGGTGGAAATCTCACCGTAGAGGCAATAACAGCTGCCCGGTTTCAAGGTAGTACATCAGACCAGCATTAACCATATTCCCCACGATCTCAGACATAGCTGGTGACGGAAATAGGGCGATAGCTGCAAACATCTTTCACATTCTCTGGTTTCAAGATTGGCACAAGGGTTGACATGCATCACTTCAAGGGGAAAACAACAGAAGTCTGAATGTTATTAAAAATTATCAGCAAAAACAGTTTCCTGTCAAGTGGGAGGTATTGCAACATAGTGTGTTGGATATTGTCGGGGCCAACAGATCCATGCTTCGAGTGTGATATAGACTGCTCCAACTTAAAAAGGGTGAAAGGCTGGTTGTAGACCACATCCGAGCTGCCAAAGTGGACACCCACCATCTCGCATATCTCTCTGATGGCTCGAAATAAGTGAGTGTTATGTGCACTGCTCGGAACATCCGCAAAATATTGACCCAACAAGTCTGCTATGTTTGTCCCCTCAGTAACAATATTGTTATTCCCCCGAAGAAAGGGAACCTGTGTGTTGAGAAACTGTCCGCACAATTTTCGAACATTGTCCCACATAAACTGACTGTGAGCATGTACTGTCAGTGACGAAATGAAGTTCCTCCAGGATTTACGCCGGCTGTCCTTGATGACACGTCGAGCGCGAGCCCGATATATGCGAAAGAGTTCCGGGTCAGCTTGAGTAGGGTGAGCACTAAGCCGACTGAACGAAAGTCGTTGGGCATGGGCAGCATCCCTGCATTCGCCGCTCCACCAAGGAAAACACCTACAACTAGGTGAAGATTGGGGGATGGCAGCCTCCCCAGCTGACACGATGGAGTTGAATAGTTACATTGCCACATTCACACCAAGGGGAACTTCAGCAGTGAAGTGGAGGGAATGCTGGTAATGAGCCCAGTCTGCTTTCTTGAACACCCATCGAGGTGGTATCGGTAGATCAGGAGACGACACGATTCGGTATGATTGGGTAACAGTCTCTTCCACATAGAACTTGCTAAAGAGATCAATCGAAGTGGGTGACCAAAGCTGGACTACAGAAAGGGGGCTCAATACAGGACGAAGTGCCATTGTGGGTTGTGAAGTGTGTACTCTGGTACTCCACCAGTGTTCAACATAATTACGTGAACCCTGCGTCCACGAGCTTCTTGTGCCTACTCTGACCGCCGCAGTCACATCAACTACACCGGGCCGCACCAACATCAGGCCAAGAGTGCGCAGTGCAGATTGACAAGAACGGAACTTGCACCGTCTTGCCAACAGGTACTATGTGACTCAAGAGATCATCCTACTTTGTTTATTACAAGAGGTAAGTCTTTTAATAAATAGGTAGGCGATCCGAAACTGTGTTTACCATAAAACCACAGCCGCTGGGAACACGGGCCATTGGTCGTTACATCGTAGCAGCTCGCGCCGCGACATACGACGTAACGCATCACCAAGTGGTGTCAACTGGTCTGTAGGACGAAGCTGAAGTGCTAAGTGCCCCAAAGTCCGACCAATAGTGTGCAGCATTTTTTCAAACATTTCATGCAACTCCATTCTATTCAAATCTACATTCAGGGGTGGGTTTCATTGTATTAAGAGCCATTGAGCATGGCAACCCACACCCCTTTGACCAGGTGGATTCGTCCATCCCTTCAGGAGACAGCCACCTGGCAACACGGTAACTAGTGAAATACAAACACATCACAGGAAATGTAATACAGAGACTTTCCACAAGAAAGGGTAATAGTGTATTCAATGTTTAGTTGTAAGAGAGTAATAGGTATTAATAAAGAGAGATTGCCTATAAAGGCCTCCAACACAGTAACATTTAATTTAGTGTGTTGCCACTCCTCATCAACTTCACATCAACCTAAACAGACATTTGTTAATCAACGGTGGTGTCACCAATGTGTTTTATTTAATTTATATAATTTTCACCATTGCCATTATATTACGTAGTGCTTATGTCATGTTTTACCACTTGGTGATTGACGTCGGTTCACGCAACGTGTTGCGGAAGCTGATGTCATTCGCCCAGTTCCATTCAGCACACGAGCCAGATTGGCAGCATGGTCGTCCGCGCTCTGCGAGCCCCCTAGGTACCTACATTTAGGCTGATATCACTTCAATGCAATAGTATTTTAATTAACCAGAATATTTGATTTATTTTAAGTACAGAGGGGAGAACCACCCGCACTCTCACCAGAGAGCTTCAAGCTACCGCGTATCCGCATAACCACAATGCTGACTTAGGTTATTTTCACACTAAGGTCACCGGCAGGCCGTAAGTGCTGGGTCAGTTTATTTTAATATTCACATGTCCACTTGTTGAACAGTAAACAGATTTACAAAATTCAGTAAGTGTTGATTTATTGTCCCTCGGGACACATAGGGTGCTACACTCCTTGTAGTACCACCCACAATTTTTTAATATCCACTGAAGAACCAAAAAAACTGGTACACCTGCCTAATATCGTGTAACACCATGAAAACACCAAAGTGAAGAAATAATGACACATGAAAGTGACAAAAAGAACAAAGAAATTAGAACTAAAGGAAACTTCATTAGGTGCTATGACAATGATTATATGAAGTTGGGTTCATTATGACCCCTAGGGGTGAATAATTAACATGGCCATTATGTGCCGTGTGTTCTGAGACATTTCCAATGCTATGAAACCTTCAAAACTTGTTCAGTATTTTAATTCTAAGCATGATCACTTCAAACAAACCATTTAACTACTTTGAAAGATAACATTCTCAAATGCCTCATGAAAGAAGTTACATAAAAAAATGACAACTGAATGTGAAGAGATTTAGGTGGCTCTTAACAGCAAGATCTTGAGCGCGGCGACATCTGAAAAATCTTTTCTGAGGTCAATGTATTTATTATGTTCCCTTTCAAATACTTGAAATGAAAAAACCATCCACAGTTGGCGAGGAGTTGATAATGCAGCACATTGCATATGTCACAAGAAAAATTTTGAGACATCAGGCTGCTCAGAAACTGAAGCAGATTCCTTTGTTCGACAACTCTTTAAAGCGAAGAATTGTTGAAATGGGTGTAGATTTTTAAGAGTAGGTGATAGGAGGAGTGAAAATATAGTGATTCTTTGCTATTCAATTTGGTGAGTCAACTGACATTAAAAACTGTGCTATTTTTTCCAGCTTCATAAGATATAAAAATGATGGGTACTTGAGGGAAGAACTGTATTGACTTGCCTTGCCATACCACCACTTCAGAGATATTCAGTGCCTTCAATTAATTACATAGAAACATATAGACTGGATTGGGGCAAATGTGTTTGTGTGTATGGATGGTGCCACATCTATGACTAGATACTGCTAAGGTGTAGTTGCGAAAATAACAGGCACTGCTCATCCAGACATCTTATACACACACTGCATGATTCAAAGGGAACAGCTTAAATCAAAAAATCTTAAGGCTAACTTGAACAAAGTCCTCATTGACATTGTGAAGATCGTAAATTAAATTTGTAGTTATGCCCTCCATTTCAGACTCTTCTAATCGCTTTGTCTGTTTACAGTCTCACAACATAAGCATTTACTATTTAATGCTAAAGTGAGGTGGTTATTGGGAGGAAAAGTCCTCTCTCGCCTTTTCACATTGCGAGAAAAGGTACAGCGATTTCTCTGAGATCACAGGTTAATCCTGGCAGACCTCTTGCTTAATGAAGAATGGGAAACTAAACTGGCATACTTAGCTGACATATTTTCTCTTCGTAATAGCTTAATCTTGTCTCTTCAGGGGACTATGACATACGTGTTTACTCTCTGGAGTAAAGTAGATACATTCAGGAAAAGAGTAACTTTTTGGAGACTACATTTACAAGAAAATAACTTGGAAATGTTTCCCCTTCACCAAGAATTTCTGACTGCCATTGACATTAATTAAGAACATACACTGAAGAGCCAAAAATACTGGTACACCTACCTAATATCGTGTAGGGACCCCCGAGCATGCAGAAGTGCCGCAAGATGACGTGGCATGGACTCGACTAATGTCTGAATGTATGGAGGAGGCAATTCACACCATGAATCCTGTTCACAAATCCAATCTGCGCCAATTTGAGAAAGTTGTTGCACGTCTGTCACGTTTAATGATTCTCATCAGTCGTCGTTTGTCCCGTTCTTTCACAATCATTTTCCGGCCACAGCAATGTCGAAGATGTGATTTACCAGATTCTCGATATTCACGGTACACACGTGAAATGGTCGTACGCGAACATCCAAATATTATTGCTACCTCGGAGATGCTAT
The DNA here is from genome assembly GCA_002778355.1 of Clitarchus hookeri. NCBI lineage: Eukaryota > Metazoa > Arthropoda > Insecta > Phasmatodea > Phasmatidae > Clitarchus > Clitarchus hookeri. Next base: position 828,371 of record NQII01000296.1, on the reverse strand, counting down.
GTCCCATCTCTCGTGCGCCGACTATAACACCACGTTCAAACTCACTTAAATCTTGATAACCTGCCATTGTAGCAGCAGTAACCGATCTAGCTGCCGACCGCATCGTGTTACTCTGATTGGTTCCATACCTCTGTTATTTACATATGCACGCCTATACCAGTTTTTTTTGGCTCTTCAGTGTATTTCAGGAGTACGTGATGGCCTACAGTCTCGTCATAAGGTCGACATGTGTAAGTAGTGTAATATTAAGTGCTTGACAACTTCATCTTCAAATGACGGAGGCATCCAGGGCCTCCTGGACCGTCGACCGAACGACCCACATCACTAACTCTCCACTCAGTTAGGGTGCCGGGCAATTCTATACTCAACCAGCCCTGTGTCATCTCGACCATGCCAATGGCAATAGTAGAACTGATGAGCCATGACTCGACTACACGAAGCCTGCCATCCCTGTGATCAGAACCCCATATATGATTGTGAGTGTTGAAGTCGCCAACTACCAGAAATTGAGGTGGGAGCTGAGATGAAAGCTCCTGAGTCAGCTAACCTGACATGTGGGTTGGAGGGTACATATACACTACAAATAGTGACAAACACGCCGAGGAACACCCTGACCGCCCACAGCATGCAGAGCAGTGTGAAGGGCAACAGTTTCATAATAAAACAGAATCCTTCACCACAAGACAGACGCCACCACAGCCACAGTCCATCACCACCTTATCCAGGCAGTAAAACGTGTGACCTCGAACGAAGGCCTTATCAGTAGGATGAAAGTGCGTTTTCTGAAGGCAAATGACTATAGGGAGAAGGGACACTAGGAGCTGTTTCAGTTCAAGATTATTAAAATAACCTCGGCAGTTCCACTGTATGAGGGACATGAGTTATGGGAAGGAAGTGAGTGGAAACAATTACTTCAATTTCCCCCTATGTGTGTAGATAGATAACTGGCGTAAAGCTTCTCGAGCTTTCACCAGTGTTTTGTGTATCAACATCAACCGCCATCTCGGCTTCTGGCTTAGGAGAGACAGGCTGGCATGGCAGCAAATTGGTGTGATACTGCATTTCAGGTTGATTTGTGTGGGGTTCCAGGGGTGCTGGTAAGGGTCCCCACCTTACCTGGCTTACCAGGTTAAGGCAAAAACTGGTGAAATTGCCCGGCGCCATAACTCAGTAAGCATGAGTTAGTGAGAGTAATGCGGTCGACGGCCCGTGGGGCCCTGTAGTCCTCTGTCAATTTGAAGTGCTTGTAGATACTGAACTTAACAATAATTGCACGTGCCTAGTGGTTTCACTTGTTACACTGGTGAGGTTGTAGGCCGCCTCGCACACCTTACTTACATATAATTAAAGCTGCAATAGGGTGCAGTGCCTGAAGTGCCCCGAGAGGTAAAGTAAATGAAACACTTGTGTTTGTCAATACGTTTACTTATTTCTTTTGTTACATATACAGTAATTCTGCTATGTCAACTGATGCAGACCTGACACACTGGTCTGCCGGTGACCAATACTGTTAAATCGGCCTAAGTCATGAACATTAATGAAATACATGTAGCACGTTAAACCCCTGTTAAAACTGCAGGGAGGTAGACGGTTGTCCCCTCGGCACTAATCAAGCAAAATGTTCCGATCAATTACATTGCTATAGAGAATGAAAGTGATTGCAGCAAAAGTTGAATGCGCTGAGGGGGTCCACACGGAGCAAAACTCCTGTGCTGCCGGCTGGCCCGTGTGCTGAAGTCAGGCTAAAATTATGGCGTCTGCTTCCGCTGTGGGTGGCAGAAGTCGGCGCCAAAAATTACGTGAATGTTGACATGTACTCTCTAAAGGCTAATGAATATGCTACACAATACGATTACCTGTTTAATAACATGTTGGTGACATCCCCATGATTAATTATGTGATAATTATGTTTGTGACTGTGACGTCGCAGAGGATGTCACCACACTACAAACATAAAATAAACACGATGAGGCCTTGATAGGCAGTCTTCTGTGAAAGGAGAACACAATTTTCTTTTTAAGCATTGAACATAATTATAATTAACTAAATAACTGAAATAACGGTAAACAGAATTTGTATTTCAGTTTCTGGTAAATTTCTTAAATAATATTCAGTTTCCGGTTTTTTTTTTGTTGTTGATGGGTTAGTCCAAGTATTCCAGCTTGGGTACGCTGAACAAGTCCATCCCTGAAATTGGCGTGGGTTGCCATACTCATATGAGGTTTTAATAAAAGAATGACTAACTAATTTGGTTACGGCATTATGAACACTGTGTGCTTCTTCTGGATTTTATTCCCCACTATTTAGCAGTACTTGGGGTCTTGTAATACTGTCATTCCGGCCAGCGGACCTGTCGACTTCACGCAGGTTGGAAGGACACCAGGCGTTGCGGCATGAGCTGCGCCAACGTTCCCTCTACTTGCCGGAGTGTCTGGCGGCTATGGCTTTAGGGGGGACACCTTGTTGGACCGCTTGTTATTTTCCCCCAGAGATACCTCTTGAGGTAAATAAAGCAAGACGGTCACTTGAGTCACCTAGTACGTGACGAGGCGGTGTGTTCTGTTCTCGCCGACCCATGCTGACGTACTCTTGGCCGAGTGTTCACTTCGGCCCAGTGTCGGCTAGGTGGTGTAAGTGACCGCGGAGGTACAAGTGGTCACACGGGCACACAGTTCATGTCAAGGTTCACTTGCAGAAAGGGACGTAAGTGAAGAAGTCTTAGAATTGAATGTTGTTGCGGTAGCTTGCTGCCAAGATTTAGCAATGACTGCAGGTTTCGACAGTTTGTTCTCAGCTGGCCTACACTGCATACCAACAGTCAAGGTTTGGGTTGGCAGAATTCGCCGTGGCTTTGGTGCACTCACAGACACTACTGTCTGGGTAGCTACATCAACTGTCTAAGTACATGCATCTTTTACTACTGGTCGAGCATTGGCAACAACACTGTATGCAACAGAAGGTTTTGAGCCCTGGAGAGCAAGGAAGCGTTTCTGTGCCCTCGACAAAGGCAACATCGTCGGTGGCGCTGAACAGCCTGCTCCTCCTGGTAGGCAGGGCACTCCTTCGACCAGACGGGGTCCTTTACTGCAGTTCACACAACGCATAAGTTTGCTGCACTGAGGTTTGACCTCAACAGGGAACTTAGCAGTTGCCCCACTGAAGAGCCCCCACAACTCGACCAGACGCTCGCGCCTTTCACAATTTTCTTACAATAAGCAACAAGACTACCAACCGCTCCATCAAAGAATTTGTAATTTTAAAGGGGACACCTTTTCGAAAGGATGCTATTCTAGACAAAAAACGTGGTGTAGGTAATTAAACTACAGTAGATTTACACACTATAGAATCACAATCTGAATCACTACCTGTATCATCGCAGTGTCATTTTAAGTGGCTGTTGACAGTGCCACCCTTTTTGGGAGTGCTTTTGGAAGCAATGGTATAAGTCCCCAGTACTACGACTCGTTGGCCTCAGCCTGCCATTTGGAGAATTGAGTTGGGAAGGAGAAGTGGGGGTGTAGGGGAAGCCAGCAGTTATAACACCTTGCTGGCTGTGCTGTTAGGAGGAACCTCCCACAGCTACACTTAGAAACAGCTACCCTTCGCCACTATAAAATTCACTGCAAATTACTGCCAAAGTAGCACACCAAAGTGTACACCATGGCAAATCTTATATCCTGAGCGAGGCCAGTTTTATTCCCCTACCTGGGATAACATCCTAGGTTCCCCAATGTAGAGGACACCCTTTGGTGCCATTTCAGGGGACTTGATTACACCGTCCTCCTGCATACGGCTATAACATATCTTCCCGGCAGGTCTAGGTGCATGAGCTAATCAGCCATGACTGCTCGTCCTGCCAGGAAGGCACCAATTGGTGCTACATGGGTGTACATGAATATGAATACGGGCTCCGCACCTAGATTTGCCTGCTGGGCCAATGAGAAGTGTTCGCTAGACAGTCACCACGTATGGTCACACAATTTGGAGCCAGCACTCATTGGCAAGGACAGACTGTGACGATTTCAGCATTTAAAGCTTTTGTTTGTTTTTTGATTTTCTTTAGGTTGTATGCTTATTTATTTTGGAACCATAATTATTTGCAATATTCAGGACATCACCTCTAAATTTTATTTGCATTATTTTTGGTTATTCACGCTATGACAGTTATATTAATTTTATTTGTCATGTGAGAACTGAGCTCAGATATCTTTGGCAGTGTTAATTTTAATTGTATCATAGTTTTTCTCTTTGCATTTCTACCTAGGTTTATCCAGCAGTTTTGTCCCAGAGAAAGGTATAAATTACAGGATTGATTATGCTACAACATAGTAGGAAGCGACACCTTTTAGGAATTTCCAGTGTAATTAGCATTGTCATGCAAACCCCAGTGATTAATTATTTTCTCCTCGGACGCCACGAGTGGATCGTAAAATTTCGCTGCAAGATCTGCTTATAATTTTGATGTTGCCGCCCATCGTAAGAGCAGGCATGGTGTTAGAAAGGTACCAAGTTACCGTAAATATGCAGGGCACGAAAGAAGAGGCCCAAGTCACATAGTAATTAGTTTTCGAGTGATTTCACAAACTTCGGCAGCTGTCTCAAACAGCATATTAAGTATGACCTACAGAGGCTAGGTATTATGTATCGACATCATTTTACCCTTGAATGCTACAAACTTTTCATTGTTTAATTTTAGAATCTCTATATTAATTTAACTTTATTAAACCATTTTTTTTAGAAATTTAAACTGAAATTTTAAGAAGGGCATTTTATCTTTCAAAAACATTACCAGAAGCCAGTAGAGAGAATTTTGTGTTCTAAAGCAGAGTTACTTCTACGAACCTTTAAGATTTAACAATGAGAAAACTTCAGAGCCAGTTCCAGTTTTACTCACGTAAACTATCTTTTTGTTTGCCGAGATTTAAAGAGGTGATTTAGTATTGTTTCTTTTTTACTTAATTTATTTCGACAGCAATTTACCTGGATTTTTCTGATTAGTAATGAATTATATTTTCACGTATTATTCTCAATTAATAAAACTTCTATTTCCTACACTTACCAATTGTGTTTTGCTACATGTAGAATTTGACATAGCTAGAGTTTTCTTATTAAGTGATTTGCATGCTTTGTCTTTCTATTTTTCATATGAATTGTACAAAATTTTTGTTTAGTGTCCTTATATGCTAATGCAAAGGGTAAATGTGTCTTGTCATTTTGTCTCATGAAGGGTGGCTTTAATACATCGCAATTACTCCAGTGTCTACTTACCTGTGTTCTCAAATAACAATTTTTACATTTCTGAATGACAGTTGCCCGTTGAAGCATATTTTCTCACGCCGCATCAGTCAAAAGGGACGCTGACTCGTGTGGCGTCATTATCCTCTCTGCTAGACGCCACACGCGTAGATAAAGCAAGCGGCTGTGGTGGAATTCTAAAACCACGCCAGCACATGGGGGAAAATCACCAAGTGAAGAGTTCAAGAGGTACTTGAGTGAGCCAGTTATTTTCCGGAAAAGTGACCCATTCATTTGGTGGCAAAAGAACACTAGAAACTTCCGTCTATTGGCTTCTATTGCCCAGCATTATTTAGGGACTCCAGTCACCCAAGTGTGTAGTGAGAGACTTTAGCATCGCTGGCAACATGGTTTTAAGTAGATGAGAAAACCTGCTTGCAGAACATGTGGAAGAACTAGTGTTTCTACATGGAAGATTATCCAAGTAACTTACCTTTTACCACATTTTGCTAAATTTTTCACCAATCTTTCGGATTATAAAATATGGTAAAATTTATTGTGAATGTGTAAAAAACTGTAAATTGACTACCTTTCTGTGCCAAAGCATTTTAAATTGTTTTCATAGTATATTACATTTTTATCATGGTGATAGACTTATTTTTCAGTACCGGTATGTATTAATAAATGTTAAAATCCTTAAACTTGATTATTTTTGCACTTCAGTATTGATAAATCCATTTGGCAAGTATGAAAATTGCGTGGACATCAATGTCCGTTATAATATTTTTAATTTCTTGGGATTTACGTTCACTTTATATGTATACGAAAGGACATGTATTTCATAGGAAAATTAATAATATTGTCATGGCAAAATGGTAGTTGTAAGAATTCTCAATCTCGTGACGAATCTCAAATTTCTTTAGGCGTCTTGTCTTAAACCAAAAAAGTGCTTCACGCACATGCCTAGTTTTTAATGTTGTGAACAGCAGGAGCATATTTTGCGATAAGAAAACACTATTAGAAATTATGGGGACAAAAGTAAGTTTTCAACATGTTCCATTATTTTTGCACCTCAAATTGGCAGATTTTATTTACTAATGGTCAAGTCACAATTCTATAATCAAAAATTATAAATTTTGTGATTTTGTATATTTTTTTTTTTGTTTATACCAAACCTTTACGAAAACACAAAACAACCAAATTGCCACTATATTATTTTTATATCTGGTGGTGGCATAATAGTATAACCTATAAAATATCTGTTGGGATGCATAATTTACTTCATTCAGAATAAATAACTGATTTATCATAATAAATTCTTTAAATCATTAGGGCAATTGCTAAGTTACTGTAAACTATAAATGCTCGGCTTACAATTTTCAAATAAAACAACCACCAGATCTTTTAAGGATTATATAAANGGTTTCGATATATCGGTACCGGTATCGGCTCAGCCCTAGTAGTTACTATTGATAAATAAGCAACTGCTAATAGCATCCAAACTTAAAAATACCAAATCTGAAAATTACTAAATAATGAAATGAACAATTCAAACATTTGAACGGGACACAGGTTAAAGTTTTTGCATTAGTTAATAAAAATTGTTCAGAGCATGCATGGAGAGATGAAAATTTCAACGAAGTAGTATTGGAGTATCAGTATCAAAAAAGTGGTAAAGGAACTGCTCTTCAAAAAAATGCAAAATAATCTAGCAGTACCCAAAAATTTATGCTGCAAATGTGCTAATTTCCGAATGCTCCAAACACTGCGATTTTGTTTATTTATTATTGTTCTCAGCTGCAAAAATCATGTTCAAGATGTGTACAGTATATATTTAACAGTGTATGTCTGCTTTTATTTGCACAACTCCTTCCTGTCTCCCCAAAAAAATTTGCTTTCAGAAATAGGCTTTTATGGTCCTGTGTATGAGAACAGTTTTGAGATTATAGCATTTTTAAGAAATCTATGATAACATGTTGCAATCTAAAATTACCAGTGATACTTATTGCATAGTCCAAAAAGTCAAGAGAGGAAAATAAAAATAAATTTGAAATTCAACACATTAATTTATTTGTTGAAATAGTAAACACCACACACCTGCTAAGCTCTTCTTTTATAAAAATACAGCTACATGATGGCAACAGGCATATAAAGCACAAATACTATTTGAAAACAGAAAAACAAAATCAAACAGCATTGTGATGGGGTGAGATTGTGATGAAATCCCAAAAATTACAGTGTTAAACCAATAAGAAGCTTCGCTACACTTGTTATGCACAAAGCTAACTTCACTTACCATTTAGCCTGTCACTTTTACAATAAAACTGTTATAAACACATTGCAACATTAAAATAAAAACCAAATTAATGAATAAGGAATCTTGCTCATAACTTCAAAATGCCATCAGCACAAATTTTCGTCACACTCGCAATAAATAGTTTAAGTAGTGTATGCAAGTGGTTAAAAACTTATGTTGGGATTGTGGTGGTATTCACCAAGTACAGTACATGCAGACAAACAAATAGCACCTTCTTGCTTAAAAAAAGGAATTTCAGTTGAAAAAGGATAAAACACAGCATTTTGATTTTCTGCCTATCTGCATAAATCCTGGGAACATATTTAATAACATTTTTTATACATTCAACTTTGCATAAATTTACATCTGCCAATGTTTTTTTACATATGACAAAAAATTGTACATTTTTGACACAGCACTGTCCATTCAACAGAGGTCCTCCTTTTGTACTGGAGAGCAATTTTGCACAAAAGACATGACCCCTTGTGGCGTGAACAGGATCAGTGCCACAAAGAACACGAAATGTCCAGCCTGGCCATGCAGATGCAGTGTTCCACTCCTGCACTGATGGCAAGGCCAACATGTTCAGAACCACCATCTAGCATCAGCTAAGTACAAAACAACAACACTGACAAACCTGTTTCACAAACATTTGTTAACAGAGTAAACAACGCATGGAAACAAAAATATATATGCATATTGATATTATGCGATATCTCTCATGGAATATACAGAACGTCTTTTACACAGAACGTGTCCGCAACATTATATGTACATGCATGCTTAACAACTATAATTGTATTTTTTCTTTACAAAACTTACATAATTTTCATCTCTCTTGTGTTCCCTAACATTTCAATGTAAAGTCTTGGAGAAATATTTTACAAACTAGGAATACACATTATTTTAAACAATTCAATAGAAAGTAAAGCTGAACAAGACAAAACTACATAAAATAACCTCTCAGAACTTACAATGTTATGTAGCATAAATGCAAAAAAGGAAATGACTAATTACCGACATCTGTATGTGAATCTGGTATTTTTATGGCTTGTTTTGTTTTCACATGTAAGTACACTGCTATTATTAGACTGACAAAACCCATCAACAGTTCAGTCAGCCAAATATTTGCTAAGCAGTACCAGGCAATCAATTGTTTAGATAAAGAGGAAAGTAATGTAGATTTTTTTTACACAATATTACAAAAAAAAAAACCTGGTATAAAGATTTAGAAAATTTCAATTTTACTTTAAGATTCTGAAGTCACTTATTTAGCAAATGTACTTCTTTCAGCGTCTAAGTAGGAAGACAATAGTTTTGAAATCCTTAAAGGTGTCTGATCTGATAGCATGAACAGATGACTCAAATAACCAACATCGAGAGAGACTCAAATATTCTAACACTATTCAGTCTGTTCCCCATCGTACATAAATGTACGACATATGCAGTCTTAAATTACGGCATAAACCAGGGCGTCTACAAAAATTTAGGAAAATCTACATCCACTAGTTTGACAAGATTCAGCTTATAAATTTTAAAGAAAAACAATGCATACACAGAATCTTGTGGCACCAAGACCAGCAAGGTCTTCCCATAATATTTGTGTAACAGTTTTTTAATTTTTGTGTTTTAATTTCAAAAACTTTCCTTAAAATGAAACCTAATATGAAACTTCAATTAGGTTTCAGAAATGCAAACACTTAAACAATCAGTAGTTTCGTATACTACTGTATATGGCAGATCTGTACTGCTCTGCAATACACAATGAATGCTTTTCCTAAAACCACCCTTGAGCTACAATTGCTCGTGACCAATTGGTATAATGTAGACACCCTCTGGAAGTCCCTTATTTAGCTGCCTAGATGGGAGGTGGACCATTCGGGTAGCGCAGCATAGGTTCAAAGAAGCCACGGGCATAATTGTTGCTGAGGTTACAAGCTAAGTCATCCACAGCAGGCACCAGGGATGCTACTCCAAGCAGCAGCAACATCAGAGCCTGGATTGGCAGCGATGCACGCAAGACTCTACCCAGGAACCGATACCCACGAGTCAGCACTGTCGTATCCACTTCATCGCTGCAGATACACAATATCATAATCAAGACCTTAAAAACCCAAAAACTTTACACATCCCAAAAAAAAAAAACAGACAAAAGGTATTTTACAACTGGATGCATCATTTTTCAAAGTTTACACAGTGCAAGTTGTCATTTTACAAAATAAAGTGTATTGCTAAAATATCAATTTAGGAGCAACTAACTGCAACTAATATATCTTATTTCAAAAGAAAAAATTGCAAACATTAAATTCTGAACTAAAATTTAGAAGGGTTTGATCGCTGCGAGAACATTTAATATATTCACCACTTGTAGTTCTCTTCCCAATCAACATTTAATTCAATTTTTTAAAATAACTACATCCACATGTATTAATTTGTGTAGTAAAAGTCCTAAGTTCGTACATATATTAGACTTAAAGATACAGAAACTCCTTGTTCACTGGCAATTTTTCAGCCAGCAGGGACATCTCCCCCCTGGGTTTATAAACAGTGGTTGGTCACCTTTTCAGTTTGTAATAAGTATTTATAGCCTATTGTTGAATGTTTACCTCATTCTTTTCTAAATACATCCTGTTTGTAGGTCTTCATATAACCAGAAACAGTAATATTTCAGTAGAAATTATTTTCTTTAAATATCTGAAACCTCGGGCATGAAAATTGTTACGTACGTGCATAACTGCATAAACAAACATACAATGCACAGTATGAGAAGAAGGAGAGGAGAAAGAAGGAGGGGAGAAATATAGAACATTTAAATGAACATTGGTACCATCACAGAAAGCTTGATACTTTCCCACCTTCTGGAAATAAGAAGTTAGCATATATATCCATGTTCACACAAAACCAAAAACATGTTTATCTACAGTGTTGAAAATTTTTATGGAAGAGACTTTTTTGTCACTCTTGAGGTGCAGTGCACTAAATTTCNTCTACAGTGTTGAAAATTTTTATGGAAGAGACTTTTTTGTCACTGAAAAAAATACTTTGAAGAAGATTAAATTAAAAATCTGTAAGTGTTGTACTTTTTTTACTATCTCCAATCCCAATACTTTTTGAACATACCTCATATATGTCAAGCCTGGAAATATGATGTACAGGAAAAATTAGACAGCACACTTCCATTCACAAATTATTTGTGAATGGAAAAGAGGTAGCTGCTCACTACTGTGTTGCCCAACAACTGTAGAGCGGAGCATGTTTAAGTTTGTGCATTCAATGAAGCTGATTATAAATCAAACACAGTACTTAATGCACTTTGATGAAAATGTCACATTAACACAAATAGCACTATTTGTTTAAGCCAAGAACAGCTGTGACTGGAGCGGCAAGTAGGCAGACTCACTTGTATTTTACACATGCAAAACAAGTAATTTTGTTGCAGGGACAAACAAATAATATTTATTACACCTTTTCAAGTGTCAAGTATTGTCTCATGTTAGTCTGAAATATATTGCGTAAAACTTATGTAGCAAAAATATTTTAGAAATACCCTATAACAGTTCTGCAGCCTTGTCAAATTAATATAAAGCATATATGCAGAAAAGTGAGCACTTGAAAGAACAATGTTACATAATAAGCACACATTTAAGTTGCACTTAATTTAAAACACCCATAATACCGATTCTTCACAATGAAAAAATTTGATTCCTTGTTGTCAATACTGCTGTTGGGGGGAGGGGGATGCTTAAGAATCTGCATCACATGCCAAGGAACTGCATGATGCAGTATGTCAGAATTCTTAAAATTACACTGACACTGCTGAGCATGTATCATTTCTATTTAAGCAAGAAAGGAGATTAAGGTTTAAAGAATGCACCTAATATTTAATTTTGTTACAATATTGATGGGTAATTGGATAAAAACCACTTTAAATAGGCAGTTTTTGACAATTTTAAAGTGTATTTTCTAACAAACACAGTGCACAAATCTTTAAAAGATGGGTGTAAGGCCTAGTGCAGGTAGATATTGAATATCCTTCCTATCACACCAGGCTGTACACATTCAGTTTTGCCATCGCCATGTTGCACGACCACCGTAAGTCAAGCAAAACAAAATGGGATTTCTTTTAATACTTCTGAGCAACTTCCTATGAAGCTGAACACACATTTGATCTACAGTAGCACCATACTGTTGCAACCACATTTAAGACCATATCTTTTTACAGACCCATTTCCGAGGAACTGTAAAAAAATTATGTAAAACAAGTTTGGAATTACTGGGACACCAGCAGAAAAATAAGTCTATACACATCGCGTTTAACACTAATCCAAGCAGAAGCAGTGCACATCTTAATATAGATTGCCTTCTCAACCCCCTTTTGAAGTATAGGAGTCGGGATGAAACAAAATATTCCAAATTTTCTAAGCCCTCTATTAGGACCATCACTCACTCACAACCCTATTCTTGGAAAAAATGAATGGTCATAACAGCAGGGTTCTACTGTATATGCTTTTCTGCAATGACCCTTTGTGGATTACTTCATCTGAAATTATGTTTTAACTAAAAACCTTATGCAAGAAACTCCTGTAATACGTACTACATATATATGACTACAGTTATTCTATTTAATTAAATTTTATTATATTTTAAAAAAGGACAAAAATTCAAAAAAAAAATATATATATATATACANATATATATATATATATATATATATATTACACAGCAAAATGTTTAGCTTTAAATAGTGCGGTGATTATGTAAAAATCATGCTTATGAGTACTAATTAGAACAAAATCAAATGCATATTTACTTTGAGTGCTGTTGGTCAGAATTGATGGATCCATCGCCATGGCTGGCAGCAGCCTGGTCCAGTAGCTGAGGAAAAATCAAATGGGGACAAGGAAATGTAAGGATGAGCTGTGCATTTTAAAACTAACTACTCTCTAAAAATTTATATCATTTAGATATATCAAACTGCACTTACTTTCCTTCAACAGTAATATTACTATATATTTTCCATTTGAGGTTATTACACACTATCATGCATAGTCATCAATCAAGGAACTTAGGAGCAGAACTGAAATTATAAATATACTGGTCCCATTTGAGCAACTCCAACTAGTCACTTTGTTTTATTTGTCCAACACCTTCTTCTACACACATTTGAAAAATTTGGAAGATTGTTCCGCGAAGTAAAGGAATCTGAGTATGTATAAAGATTAAAGAATGCTTGTTATGATGGTATTATATTTGTAACATTAAATTATTTAAATTGTTTATGGACTAAATGCTTTCAGCAAATAGAAATGAACACAGAAGAATAAAACAGACTTGAGGAATGTGCAACCAATGCTGCTCACATGAAAACTGAACAAAGAAACAAGCCATAATAATCAGTGTCATGAACAATAATCAAATCCCACCCTGCTTGCAGAACCGATTAGTTCTTTCAGAGCAGTTTTGCAGCATGGTGTACCCAGAGTTATTACTCTAGTTCAAGTGCCACAAGAAGCTTGCACATAACTCTTATCATTCTTTCCATGCACACGGCATTCAACAACTTATTTTAAGAAAAACCTCTTCAACTAAAATGCCACCTAGGGAAAAAACCATTTTTCACATTAACAATATCCAATGGTATTAATCCAGATTTCTTTGCTGCATCACAATAGAGCTTCCACACATAAACCACATGTTGGGAATTCATCGTGTTAAGGTATCATCAATTGCTTATGCCACTCATGTCCTCATGAAGTTAACTCAAAGGAATGCAATTGCAGCACCTTCCCTGACACTTGGTCATTCTAACTCTCAGAAGGGTGGTGGGGCAATGCCACACTATCTACTAGTGGTCCATTAGTTTACTCCTTTCCTTAGTTTTGTGGGAAGCTGCATGAATGATTTAGTTGTGAGCCTACACAGTACTAAAGGTTGGTCAAATGGAAGGGCAAGCAGAATGTAATGTGTAATAAGACCATTGAGTGTGCTTGGCTGTACAATTGACAGTGCTGTGGATGCACGACACAGGCTTCTAATGACTGTCCATAAGCAAGCAGGCATGGCCCAGTGAAATGTGTTGCCAACTTCAGTGGAGTTCTCAGCATTGGTATACAGCTGCAGGTTCGTGAATACAGTAGACCTCCAGTTTTTCAAGGTGCAGTGGTTCCCAAAAATGACTAATAGTAATAGATAACTATATTCTGAATAAAGTGCTATCATGGAAGGGTATAAAAGTTAACCTTTTGTCACCAAATGGTGCACAAGCACCAGCCCATGTGGAATTTGACATTAAAATCTAAGAATTAGGATTTGAACGATTAATTACTGAAGGCTGTAGAGGAACAAATGTTAATGACTGTATTTATTTGCCACTATCTATATAAAAAAATTGCAAGTTAAAATTTTTCAAATTTGTTTAAACTGCAGATGTCTGCCAAGTAAAATAATAGTCTTGTATCTAAAATCTCAAAGTGCACGCAGCATACTTTGGAGGGGTAATCGCAGTGCCTCCGCCCCATCCTTATAGCGGGGAGGAGGCACTGCGATTGTGGCACATTGTGTTATGAATCATTCTGGTTTTAAACAAATTTATTAATTCTTTTCCCCCTACATTGTAGCACACCAATAAGGACAAATACATCAGAAAACCTATATTTTATTGCCAGCAAAAGTATTTTCCAATTAATTTTGATAGCAACTTGTTGCAGTTTTGCACAGATTTTATCAAATGTTTCTTCACTTTGACGCATAATGCGTAACTGGTAACTTTTTTGTTAGACTTTCAACTCATCACATGTGACGTGATGAGTCAAACCTTAAGTCTACTTGCCCCCATAGCAGACAGGCAAGCTCCCAACCTAGAAACCTGGGACATCCAAGAAAATGGCAGACCAACCCTACGTTGCCAGTTACATCATTACACACGTCAGTCAATCGCCTCTGCCCGCCTACCTAGCCAACCGAACAAAGCTTGCTGTCCCTAAGCGAGTGCTGACCACCAGCACACAGGGAAACTACCCCACTTCTTTTCCTCGCCAAGAGAGTGCAGTAAGGGCTGCGCCAAACAAAGGGAGGAGCCAGCCAGCCGACCTTGCCCAAACTGAAGAAGACTGAAGGAGGGCGCCGGCAACCATGTTATAAGGCCAGACATGCCCCCAAAACAACAGTTGCCTTGCAGTGTCAAGTAAACTCAGCAGCTCGCTCTACCACTGCTGTGCTACAGCTCTATGCGTCTCTACGAGAACCAGTTCAGTTTGAACAAGCTTCAACCCTTGCTTTACACACACTACTTTAGAGTGCTTTTCCCAATCAGGGTTACAGCCATTATCACAGCTTCCTTAGTTTAGTCGCTATAGCTTTTCTTTTGCCAACATGTCCCCTTCACCTGTTCTTAACGAAACTTCTGCCGGTTGCTTGAGAACCACGATAGCCTTGGAGTTAGTACAGGTCATGGTATTTATTCTCTCAAAAATAAATACGTTCAAGACTAGAGCACTGCGTTCTGATTCTAGGGTTACTTGTGGACCTCTCTCTTTACCTGGTAAATGCCATCCCTCATGGGAGAGGGAGGTGATACTTTGAGAACCTGTTTTCTGACACTAGCGCAGTACTGCGGGATCCTTTAACCAGGCAGCACGTACGTCACTAACACATCACAAATTCGTTGGCCACCCATACTGTGGACCAAGTGCACAAAGGCACTTAGTGCACACGTACAGTAGAGCCCCCTACTAGGTACACTCCGTAAGGAAGCAATAGGGTCACCCAAGTCAGCTAATCCACTCCATCCATCGCGTGCAATTCGCCGGTTGGAGCAACAGGAATGATGCACCGTGACTCAATTGCCTCTAGGTACTACTAGCTAGAAATTACTGTCACCTGACCCTATCTTAATGAGACTGGATCTTGGAACCTACCTCATGCCCTTCACCCGACGAGGAGGGACAAAGTGGGCAGATACGAAGGCAACTATGGCTCCTACAGTCAATCAGTTACCAAGTAACCCATTCCAATCAGCCTTCAGCTATTCCTCGCTTCGGGATCAGACACAAGCCACCAGCCAATTACAGGGCTTCACCCCTTAGTCACCCTCAAGTATTTATTCAAAACACCCCAGAAGACCAACGGGACACCACATCCCATCGTAGTTCGACTACGTCTGGGTATGCCCGTGGGCCTGGGCATCGCCAACACAGCTCATCAACAGCCAGCACCAGCCGCTATCAACTGGAAGCAGACAGCCCCAGAACCAGCCATCACCAGCCGTCCCTAGATGGGAACCCGAACATCGTCAATTCTTATAATTCTTAAAATTGTCAAGCATAACTGTTGGCAGTTGGTACTTGAAAGGTAGCTGATGTGAAACTCCCATTAATAATATCCATTATCATTAAATGTATTCCAATGTTTGAGATTTTAAAAATTCATACCGGACAGTGGACACACTGCCTATTTATCATGGTAAAGCTTGGAAATCATCAATTCCTAGAGTGAGATGTTTGACAACATGTCGGGAGTAACATTTTCTATCGCTTCTTACAGCACATTCATGCTCATCCCATTAAAATTTAATTTGCTCCGAAATTTTCTAAGAAAATAGAACTATGTATAGATTTTGCTATCTTTTATAACAAATATCGTTATAAGTAAAACACTTTTTACGATTCTTTAAAAATCATATTATTAAGATTACATTGACATCACATAGCCTTGACATAAAAACTTAATTTTGCTGATACAGTTGTGTCAATGAAGGACCCCCCACTGACCACCGCCCTACACCACAAAACCAATTGTTGCCTACGCCACTGTTATGGGCAACCCAATATTGGAAACATTCTATTCTCTAAATCACTGGATTACACTTTGCACACTTGAACGACTTCATCCAACAATGTTTGCAATTTCAGAATACGATTTGTTTTTACGACATGACACTGATTTGTCTCGAATCCACAGTAGTTCTTCCCTATCGTCAAGTTTCAATGTTCTGTAGCCAACTAGTCACGCTATACAACACGTTTGAAGTGCAGTATGCAGCTGTAGGCAACTGAATGTGGCAGGGAGTTAGCCTGCCCGTTGTTTTCGTATTTACAGCGAATTTGTAAGAAATTAATTGAAAGAAAGTTATTAGGCCCATGACAATGCTAATTCTACAGATGGTGGAACAATAAAAAATGTGCCCACAAGTATATTTTAAGCAGGACTTTCAAAGGTGCTCTGGTAACCTTAAGCAGCCTATACCACAAACCTGGCTCGCACAACGAGGCTAGCCAGACCTACCAAACAGACTCCGTTGTTCCATCATTCAAACAATTTTAAACGTTCTGAAACTGAAATAGTGAAAATGGGGCGAAAGCAGTGAAAAACAGTGGGAAATGCATCACTGNCCTGGCTCGCACAACGAGGCTAGCCAGACCTACCAAACAGACTCCGTTGTTCCATCATTCAAACAATTTTAAACGTTTTGAAACTGAAATAGTGAAAATGGGGCGAAAGCAGTGAAAAACAGTGGGAAATGCATCACTGAAAACCAGTTGCAGCTTGCTGATTGTTACTATGCTTAAATTACTCGGATTTAAAAGTTGTTTCGTGGCGTTGTAAAATGGCAAATACGTGTGAATAGGTTAGGTTTTAAACTTAGGAAAACAGTTTTAATGCATTTTACACATTTATAACAAATTCTTACAAATTCGCAAATTCGTAATACATGCGTCTGGCTTAAAATACCTCCAGCAAGAAAGACTATTTCTTTACCCAATAAAGAATTTTACACACATCTTTATACATATATTACTTTTATATGTGTAAGAGTGAGATGATGCAATTATGTTTGTTGATTCCTGGAGCATGCAAAATATAGTTTCTCTCTTTGTACTTGTGACTGTACGAAACCTCCTGTCCATGCCTGTATACAGGAAAAATGCCCCACATGGGCATGAGCGACACTGTATCTCGCCATACAACCGTCGAGCTTACCGATATGGCTACTCACGGTAAAGTGAGCACTTTTTAAGGGCTTGCTTAATTTTTTCCTTTCAGCCAATTTCTATCATTCCACCACTTTTTAATATAAATATTACAGTGTCTGTGCCTAATAAACACTGTGTATAGATTTCACCTCTCTCAAAAGTTAATGTCCGAGGCTGTAATAAAAAATATTTATTAGCAGTTAAATGCCTGTTGTGAGGGCCTTAAAAAGTGCTCACTTTACCGTGAATAGCCTATACCTGCCTTCAGATAGCATTGTGTGACACGTGTTCATAAGAAAACCTGGATACATAAAAGGAGATTGACAACCACTCCTAGATCGGATTTACGATCTTTTCACGCGTCACCTGATTAACATGTTAACAGTCTCACATGCACGTCAAACTTGTCATTTCGGGTGCCATTTACAATGCACCTCGTGAATACAAGAGCATTAGAATGATAAAAAAAACAATGGCTGCGTATTATGTGATAAAAAAATTAATTTTCGACTGCTAATCGTTTACATATATACGGGATTTCTAGTGCACATGCGCCATTCGATATTTACAAATACTAATGGCCTCTTCAATGTCCAGTCGGTTAAAAATATCAAATGATTTGAGTCATTTAAGTGTCGTGTAAAGTGTGAAGTTGCCAGAATATTTGTTATGTGAAAGTATGTTTTACTTCACGCAAAAAAATGTGACGAAAAAAGGATACACAGAAAGTAATCCCTGAACTCGTTATCAAGAATTGTTTATGCTGTTACAATTTCTCAAAAGTCAGCGGGCTAAACCAAGTTCGTTAGGGATGGAGGCCTCAAATAAATAAAAGAGTTAGTTATAATTTCCTAATTTTATTTACAATAGCTACAAACCAAATTCTCTCGACTAAACATCTCACAAAAAATTAATATCACTAGCTGTTTACAATTAATGACTTCAATTAATATAATTTACAATTACATAAAATAAATTACCATAATTAAATTTAAAAAAAAAATGGTCCCAATAGACAGTGTATCAAAACCTATTTAATTATTTGACAAACTATATGTCCATCTTTGACAGTTCCAATATTTACAATAAAGTCTGTATCACAATGAGCAGAATGATGAGTGCAGTTTCTTTAGAGGATACTAGAGGTTCCTTTTTCGCCACTTTTTGTTTGGGTAAACCTCCCCTCCCTGCTCATACAGTAAACGCCTATCAGAGGACTGGGCTTTTCAGTTGCTGAGAAAATGAAAACAAGTTTATAGGTGGACATGTCTGGCATTACTTTAAGAGTGTGTCCAGCAGGACTGTACGTTTCAACAGACTCCAATCCATCCTATCTAAGGCTGAGACATAGTGATATGAACAGATGCTAAGTTGGCAGAAGTTATTTTGCCCAATGTAACATAATCAGACTTAGTGTACAGCAGTACTTTTCTAAACCAAATGCTGGTAGTCAAGATTCAGTGGAAGCCAATCAGCAGCTATCTAAGAAGTCAATCTTCGTACAGCCGATTCTATCACTACAGAAAACAAAATAACATAAAATAAACCAACGTCCAGTACCCACCAGGTTCATTGGGGTTCCTGCTCCATAACCATGAATATGTAGGTTCAACCATGCAGACAGAAATAATAGTACTGTACCAAAATAGTGAGATACATGTCAATGGTTAGGAGTGAAATGCAGGAAGGCTTGTCACAAGGTCAAGGTTCATTTTTTTTTCCTGCAACATTAATGAAAATGAAAATATTTCATATAAACGTACTGGACACTTGTTTCCATTTCCTATTCCAACCCGATATTCTAAAACTTACAACCAAATTCATTCTAATATTTTGTACACTCACAAAGAACCAGAATAATGACTTTGTACATGTTCAAGAAAGACTCTTAAATTATTCTTCACTTACTGTGTATTTTGCAAAAATTGCTCGCATAGCACAAAAAAAATTGTTAAAAATTGATTTGTTTTACAACCTATTTCTACAAGTTACAAAATTTTAAAGATGATTGCAATAAAACTTGCAGGATATTAAGGAAGCCTAAAGAAACTATTTAAGAGATATTTTACATCACAAGAATCTATTAAAATGGTAATATTGCACTACATTAATTTATGCAATTTTTGAGCCAGATTAAAACTATTCTAGATTATTATTATTATCATTTTACTCTCAAGTCTTGCAGCATTCCATTTATAAAATACAAACATATATATTAAGTAATGCCTAGCAGTAAATTTAAATTAGTTGTAAAGTTCATGGCAAGAACAAATTCACCATATCCACTGTTGTTTTCCCAAAGTAAGAGCAGTTTGATAAACCTATACTCTACACAAACCACAATATTACAAGTGCAACTGTGTAAAATGCAAAAATGTGTTGACTACAGTCATGCACACAGCCTTTATTTATTGCTTACATTCTCAAAAAAAAAAAAAGTCATACTTTATTACAATACAATTTCAAGCATATTTTATTTACTCTGTCAATTATAGTTTATAAATAGTGTTTACAAACAGAAAAACTTCTTAGATGTGGTGGTATTCTTAATATGCGACTCGTACCATTGTTGTGCTTAGACACATTAACTGCACAAAGGCACGAATGGAGAATGAGCCCGACTGCTTGTTCTAAACATTTTGGTCTCTCGGACTGGGTTATTTACGCGAGATACAGTTTTGTTTACGGCGATGTTTGCTAGAAGTGTAATTTACGCCTTTTAACGGTCCTGTCACTTCAAACGGGAAAATTTCTGCAGTTATTGATGGGTTTTGTTCACGGCACGTAGCACCAAAACTCGCAGTCAATAAACAAGCGGCGATAACCACCTCCGCCGGCCAGAGGAATTTTTTCACTCGCGTATGAGCACATGATTGTTTTGCAGTTTATTATAAAGTCTTCTTCATACATCAGTGCAACTTATTGTTGGGACAGACGGTTATTCGCATCGCTAAATAAAATGGCGGATGCAGCAACACCTGAGCTACAATTTGTAATTTTCAATTAACTACTAGCCCAGGTGGACGAGGCCAGATAACTGTATGAAGCATCTAGGGAAGATGCATCGAAGGTGGAAGACTTCGAACTGGTCTTCGAAGACGTTATGTCAAAGAGAGATGAACTACTGACTAATTGTTTTGCCATCTGCGCCCAGCCACCTCAAGAAAATCCGAGCATATTAAGAGATGAAAGCTTCTCAAAGTCGACTAAGTTAACACACTGGTTTGGGGGTACATAGATGCTACAAATAGTGACAAACATACCGAGGAAAACCCTGACCACCACTGCCAGCAGAGCAGTGCGAAGGGCAACAGTTTCGTGATAAACATAATCCTTAACCACAAGACAGACACTACCACAGGCACGGTCCATTAACACGTTATCCAGGCGGTAAAACGTGTGTCCTTGAAGGGAGGCCATATCAGTGGGATAAAAGTGTGTTTCCTGAAGGCAAATTACTGTATGGGTGAGACAAACAAGTTATGGAAAGGAAGTGTGCAGAAACAATTGCTTTAATTTCCCCCTATGTATGTTGATCACTAGCTTAAAGCCCCCTGGGCTTTCGCCAGTGTTATGCTAATTGACATCAACCGACGTCTAGGCTTCTGGCCCAGGAGAAAGAGGCTGGCATGTTGATGACACAATCATACATATCAGGTTGACTCGCAAGAAGAGATGTATGGAAAGGGATCTTTGGCTTGACATTTTTCACAGTGGCTTGCTGCCGAGATTTACTAACAAGTTTCCATGCCCCAACAAAGGAAAACTTGTTGGTGGTCGGATGCACTGAACAGCCCACTCCTACTTGTAAACAGGGCACTCCTTCGACGAGACAGGGTGTCCTTTGCTGCAGTTCACACACCGCAGGGGTTTGCTGCACTGAGGGATATCAGAATATGGTGGGTCAGCACACTTTTTACAAGCTGGGGAATTCCAAAATTTTGCAGATGAGTGGCCAAATTGTGGACAGTTTTAACGGAGAGGAGCAGGAATAAATAAACTGTACTTAACATGCACATTTAAGTAGCCAACGTTGATAACTGATGGGGGATTATGCACAACAAAAGTCAAGATAAGGATAGCTGCAGGTGACTTAACACCACCAGTTGTCTTCAGCACATGGAGAACAATGACATACTGGTTTTGCAGCTCATGTAAGACCTCACTTTCTAGAATGTCAATCAGGTCTGGACACCAGATGACGCCCTTGCTGGAGTTGAGGGACACGTGGGACTGGACATAAACAGGGAACTTTGCATTTTCCCAATGAATGTCTTCAACGCCAAGAGCCCCAGTGACTGCGCAACATTCAACAACTCGACCATCAGCTCGTGCCTTTCACCTATCTTCTTACATTCAGCAACACGACTACCAGCTGCTCCATCATTGACTTTTTGTAACTCAAGGAGTCACCTTTTCGAAAGCTAAACCTCGGAAAACAAAAAAATGTGGTAATTTAACAGCGGTAGACTGATGCACTACAGAATCACAATACCAATCACTACCAGTATCAACGTAGTGCTGTTTTAAACGGCTGTTGAGGGTGCCACCCATTTTTGGAGCTTTTTTTGAAGCCATGGCGTGGGCCCCTTGTACTAGAAATCGTCAGCCTCAGCCTGCCATTGGGGTGAGTGTAGAAGGGGATAAAAGGGGGGGG
>NQII01000296.1:769884-806176 GCA_002778355.1 Clitarchus hookeri | reverse complement strand
GGGGGGGGGGGGGGCAGAAAAGAAGCCAACCGTTAAAATACCTTACAAACTGTGCCGTTAGGCAGGGGACAATCCTCCCAAAGACCTAAGCAGTACACATAGGAACAGCTACCCTTTGCCACTATTCACTGCAAATAACTGCCCCAGTAGCACACCAAAGTGTACACAAGGGCAAACCAGAGGAAAATAGTACATCCTGAGCAAGGACAGTTTTATTCCCCTACCAGGAAAAACATCCCAGGCTCACCATTGTAGAGGACACACTTTGGTGCCATTGCAGGGGACTTGTGGTTGATTACACCAGCCTCCTCCGTACAGAGGTAAAAGTCTTCCC
Organism: Clitarchus hookeri; assembly: GCA_002778355.1. Taxonomy (NCBI): domain Eukaryota; kingdom Metazoa; phylum Arthropoda; class Insecta; order Phasmatodea; family Phasmatidae; genus Clitarchus; species Clitarchus hookeri. The sequence goes on along the minus strand of NQII01000296.1, from coordinate 805,842 downwards.
GGTAGGTCTAGGTGAATGGGCTAATGTGCCATGACAACCCCTCCTGGCAAGAAGGCACCAAGTGGTGCTATGTGGGTGTACATGTACAAGGATATGGGTTCCACACCTAGATTTGACTGGACCTGGTGACATGGAAAGAAAAAGGATGACAAAAGAGAAGACTAAGAAAGGAGCACAAGACGATGGTCCAAACAAATTTTGGATCCCGACAGCATCCCGATTATTTGCCTCTTGTGACAAGCACGGGGTGGCCATAGTGGTATTCTAAAATCCTGCCACCACACGGGGGAGAGAGGAAGAAAGAGAAAGAGAGCAAGGAAGAAAGAGGAAGAAAGAGAAAGAGAAAGAGAAAGAGAGAGAGAAAGAAGGAGAAAGAGAGAGAGAAAGAAAGAGAAAGAGAGAGGAAGAAAGAGGAAAAACAGAAAGAGAGATGGAGATGGAGGAAGAAAGAGAAAGAGAGAAAGAGGTAGGTTTGAATGACTCTTAACAGAGACTTATTGAGACGTGGAAAACGATACTATCAAATGTGCGTGAAACTGCATTCAAAAATATAGGTTGTTTATGAAGTGAGTTTGAGAACATTGCAAGAAATGATGATGTGCACTAACATCATGGCGATAACTTATCTTGCCATCATTGTTTGTCGTTAAAGCGCGGTTCCACTGTACCCAGTTTGTGTCTGCTGCTGTAGATCATAAAATTAATTTTCTTTTTTAACTCTTCCATTGCATTGTACACTGATAGATTAGATTGTTTATAATGTGAATACTGAAATAATAAATCCAATGATTTTACCTAAAATAACTTTGCATTCACCAAAAGTTACACATTACTCGTATACAACTTCCAGATTATAATTTTTTCAAAATATTTTTACTAATTATGGGCAAGTTCGATTTTTACAGCTTCAAGTCAAGCTGTATGAAACTCAAGTCAAGTCAAGTTCAGTTATAACATTTTTGAGTTAAAATTGAGTTTGCACTATAAATTTAAATGTGTACCTATGTACACTGGTGCCTAACCCTTATATAAACTATTTACAGTTTGACACTTTTAAAAAATCATCCCATATTCACCAAAAGATAAGACGACCCCCATATTGTGAGATAAAGTTTCAAGAAAAATAATTAACTCCCTATTTTTGGTTTAACTAAACTTTTACTTACATTTTATCCGCAAATTATATTTAATTTATAATTAATAGAAATAAAAACAGGGATATAATAGATGTGTAGGTAATGTCTAGTAAGAATAAGCTCTTATGTAAAATATTATTACCATGAATGCACACAAATGCAGTGTGCATTGTCCCTTTGGTGTAATTTTCTAGACTTGTTTGCTTTGCTTGCATCACGCGGAAAAATATCTTGGAAGTAGAACTTAAGCAGGGCTTCAGAAAAATTGGAAGTAACCTAGAATGGATTATAATTTCTTCTCCTCTTAAAGTCGCGGTTTGATTAAGTGATTCGCAGCTTTGCCTTTTCCCTCTCGCCAATGGAACAGTAAAAAGAAAAGGAACAGTAAAGTCAGTCACTTGATACTGACAGGAAAAGAAAAATAAGATAACAGTTACAGGGGTGGAGTGGGATGGTAGCTTTCAGGCTGGTCTGTCAGTACGCTGCACGTGAATGGACAAGCAATTCACATTAAAAATTTTTGTTTGTTAATAGTTCTTTATTTGATTTATCTACAGACATTATTAAAACCATAATTATGAGAAAAATAATGGCAAGTGTACCGTACCTACACATACTTCTGCTGAAGGGGTGATGTGCCATTAGATGAGGCTTTTCATGTTTAAATACGTCCATATGGTTGTTTGTATTTGTGTAGTGCTGAGACTGTACCTGTTGACCTTGATCTTTATCATTATTGGGACACTACTCCCTCAGTGTGGGGGAGGTACCGGCCCAGTAAGCGGCCCTTGTCCTCCGATTTGGATATAATTATCAAGCGCAGGAGTGACGTGTCACGAATCATCTGCTTTTATACCACCACAGTGTCGCAAATTATCAGACTTTTATCGCTGCGTAACATCACAAATAACAACCAATTGTAAACATATGTAGCAGAGTTGTTATCACGATGTAAATTTTGCAGTTTGACAACTTAAAATTATTGATTCGCAAGTCACAAAATGTAACTTAGGTGTGACTCTTAATTTTTTTTATAATCTAATAACACAGTAACTCGACTTTTACATTCATTAGCTTAATGCCTGGCGGGGAAAAAACTCTATTTGAATGACAAGTCAATCTTTGTAAGTTCGAACTGACTAGAGTTTTCGAGACTCCACCATCACTAATTTTTACCTCTAAAACTAATGTTGTACTCCATCAAAAAAAGGTAGGCTTTATGTGCCAAAGACTATTTAACATACTTCCTTTTTCTAACACAATGTTTTGGAAATGGGGTTCAAATTTGCTCACTTTTATATCAAAATGAATTTTATTAGTGCTAAAATTATGAGTCCATTGCTGGAAACCATTAACCCTAATAAATATGGGGTCCCACTGTAATATGAAGGATTTGTTTATTGTAAATTTAAAACATTCTGTGAAGCAATAAATTTATTTAAAGTGTTTATGTCTAAGACATCATGGAATGCCCACAAAGAAAAGAAAACTAAAATATAGTGCAAGTGTGTTATTATAATGTCTCAATGTTACAGGTCAAATATGGAGCACTGACCTCGTGGGAGAGACTAGCCAGGGAGGTGGCAGCTGTGCTGGCAAGAGAGACACCCAGTTCCGAGGGGTCTCGCCCCAGCACTGCACCCATCTTCAACACATACTGGCCGGTGATGCGGCGCAGGGACTGGAGCTTGAGGCGCAGATCTGTGAGGCGTGACCAGGTGGTAAGGGAGCCCTCTGGGGCATCTGTGTGGCGCAGCAATTGGTCTGCTGCCTCTTGCAGCGACATCACCCGTGGCTCACACCGCTCCAGGTCCCCACGCAGCTCCTGTCATACAACAACAGTGAATCATGATTACCAACAGCTCTGCACATCATTCAGCTATATATTCTATTCGCAGTATCTTCAAACTTTTGGAAACAAACCTCTGAAAAGTAATAGTATATATTGCATGTTTAGTTGTTTCCTAAATAAATCATTTACTGCAAATGCTTTATACTTCTGTTAACATAAAAGTTTTTAAGGGTTATTTTTGGTTAAATTGAACATTACCTTCATGAATAAAAACATGAGGCAGAGAAATAGCCTGAAAGAGGAATTTTAGCAGGTCTTTAGAAAAGTTGGAAGTAACATAGTTGATGAAACATTAGCAAACCATGAAATTTTTACTTTCTAAGTTTTACAGAATACTGAAGGCTGTAGGTTTAACAAATAATGCTGCTATAGTCCATTCACAGTTTCTTCAGATGTTTTGAAACAAGCCTTTGAAAAATCACCATAGGAGTATCATGTCAACCTGTTGTTTTAAATAACTTGTATACCACAAATGTATAACACTGATTAACTTTAAAGTATTATATTGTTGAATAAATGAAACATTAACTTAATATCTTATATAACTTGTAATATATATTCTGTATTCAATATGAATTGAAAATAGTGAGAGCAGCGATGTGCTGGCAACGGCTAGTACAAAATAGTTCTCAGTTAAAATATTATTTTGACCAATATTTTTTGTATGCTATTTGTAAATTAAATGTTGCCTATTGAAATATTGAAATTTATGGGTAGCACTGGCGGAAACATATTAATTTTTATAGTTAAAAATATTAGTGCAAATTACGGTGCGTAGGCCCTAGTGACATGGTATTTTTTTCTGTCCGAGGAAAAAAACTTGAATAGGCGGAAAGGAGCTTGTCGCTCTTGCTCTCGTTCTCTCTCAGGAAGTTTCACAGCGCCAATAGTAGAGGGACAATTATAAAAGTTTTCAATTTTAGTATATTTAATACTTATTACAGCAAATATATTTATTTTCGAATTTGTAATTTACAAGTGAAAGAAGATTTCAATGTTTGAGTACTTATTATGATATATTTAGATGTGATGGCAGGACTATTACAAATCTGAAGTTGGCAGAAGTGGCGACTGGCAACATGACATGGCGATGACGTTACTCAAAGAAAAAAAAGACACTGAACGAAGTGTTAATTTCTCTCCTTGTGAAAAATACTGAAACGTACATAAAGTTTGTACATGTTTTTTTTAACCTGCCTGGGCAAGTTAAGATGATGTGATAAATCTGTTTTTCGACGGAAGGATTAAATATACTGTAATGTGTGTCATGACCGCTGCATGTGAAAGGGTATTGTTGTGTCCGAGTCGAGTTATGTTCCTTACGCTGGGCTTGTGTGTGTGTGCACACGTGTGTGTGCGTGTGCACGCAATTTTGATTGTGAGCTGTTTTTATAACAAAATTAATTATTTGAAAGTCACATCTATTTATTACAAATATGTATCTTCACCCTAGCTGTTCGAAACACAATTGTGTAACATGCTTACGTTTAATGTGATTTGAATGTTTGCCATAATCCCAACAAATTATTAAGCTCAGCCAGAAAATGTTAAATAAATAAATAAACCTAGTAAAAACTAAGTACCTGTGCAAAGAAATATAAGCGGAATTAGGTTGCAGTAGGCCTACTTGTGTGCATGTACACCACTATTTTTGAAGTTTGTTGCTGCTACGTACAAAAAATAAGTGACACGAGTTGCGTGCTTGAATTTACTGTCTTCTTCGTTGAACTCGTTGCTCCTTCGTTTTAATATGTATTCCAATTGAGGCTGTCCTTTTAACGAAATAACCCAAAACATATCAATAACAAGAGGATAAATACTACAGTTCTTCCCACCCATATTTATAACAGCAAAATATTAATGTGTATCATGTCACATGATACGCATGTGTAATGTACCGTATTGTGTATAACACAAATACCATATTCACCAAAAGAGAAGACGACTCCCATATTGTGAGATAAAGTTTCAAGAAAAATAATTAACTCACTATTTGAATTTTTTTTTAGCTTAGAATGTAATCGCATGNGTGTAATGTACCGTATTGTGTATAACACAAATACCATATTCACCAAAAGAGAAGACGACTCCCATATTGTGAGATAACAAGAAAAATAATTAACTCACTATTTGAATTTTTTTTTAGCTTAGAATGTAATCGCATGCAATTATAAAAATAAAAGCTCAATCCCTTTTTATGTTTTTGCTTAAATCACTGCATAAAATTAAAATGCAAAATGACAGATTGATGCTATAAATAAACACTATAATAAATGCTAGTATCTAATTTTTTTAAACATTAAAAAAATATGCTGCATATTATTTGAACTATTTTCTTTCAGCAAACAATTCCAGACTTCTGTTTACAAACATTTGTTTACACTATCAGAAAAAAATATGACCCTATAATAGAAAAACAATATGAAAGTACTAAACACTAGACAGAAATATGTACAGGTAGTGCCACCCATATGGAAACAGAACCATGCATCTTTTACTGCAGGTCGTCGGTATTTTGGAACACGGGCACGGTATGAAAGTGTAAGAAGTGCACAATACTTTTGTACTGCAATATCTATAGGTTTCATGTTTGGAATTCCAAGATGGCCACCATAGTTTACATAGCAGCGATTGGTTAATGCTATTACAGTAATGTAAATAGGGAAGTTTAGACATAACTGAATTATATTTTGCATTATTATCAACTGTGTGTGTCTTTATTTATATGAAAAATATATGCAATTACATGTGATGTGTTTGGCTGTCGAATGGTTATGTACACACTGTGTGTTATGTTATTGTAGGTTGAAACAGTTTACTGTGATTGTAAGATGACCCCCAAACTTTTAAATACTGTTTAAAGTAAAAACTAGTCTTATTTTCGTTGAATACGGTATGTTAACAATATGTAAAATAATTACCGTAAGAACTACCTATTGTCAATCCCTACAGGATTAAAAAGTCATAAAGCTGACCTAAATATGGTTATAGACCTAAATTGTACATTCATATTTAATGGTTTTTGAAATATGACAGAATTCTTTGAACATCTGAAAACAGTAAACAAAGCATTTGACAGTTAAAACGTATACGTCACATGGCAGTACTTATTTTTAGATGTAGCGGAAGGATACGTAATCGGTAACTACAAGTAGAACTTTAGCAGGGCTTCAGAAAAGTGTAAAGTAACTGAATGACATATTTATGCGATTGTACAATAATAATATTTTCATAAACTGATGTTTGGTATTATGCAACTAAAATTCACCGTTCTCAATACAGTACAACCTGTTTTTTCACACTTTTAATAGGGTGTGCATATTTTGGTGGCCTCAGCAGTTTGATTTTGTTATCTAGTTTGTCTGGAATTGTGGTTTCTTCTACATTGTATGTAACCAGGAGTTGTTCCATTTGCTTAGTATATTTATTAACAATTTCATTGTAAAAATAAAAGTAAGAATTTTAGTTTTACACATACTGTCCTGTTGTAACTTGTAACAAATGGCACGACGGAACCTGTTGACAGCACAAGCTACTACAGTAGAATCCCGCTAATACGACCCCTAATGTTTCTGGGAACATGGCCATTAGTCACAGATGGACTTAATAGAGGGTTTGGAAAGTTTTGGACAGAGTTTGAACCACCCTGACCGCCAACATGTTAAAAAGTGCAATTTTTTTCTTGCATGAAGTCTATGCTCAATTGTCTCTGAACCAGAAATAATAAGTTTTAAAATTAAATATAAACTTATTTATTAGATAGATTTCTTCAGAAAAAAACGATACTCTAGAAGGCCATATTGGACTGACCCTTGCCACGAAAAAAGTTAAAAAACCTAAACACAGCGCAACGTGTCATTTTCAGCAAGCAAAGTCGATTTTAATTTCCAATTCAAAGGTTTCATTATTGAAATGTTAACATATTATTACTAGTCTATTAGACAGGTCTCTGCAGGCCATATATGCCCTGCCCATGGACATGCAGGTTCTGGTCGAAGGGGAAGGCAGGCAGTCTATAACCCCTTCCAGCAGCTGGTCTGTGTTCATTATCAATACCACTCATCTGGCGCTTTACAGATTACATCCATGTCAGGCTAAGTAACATTGGCTGCAGGATATGCTACTACAGTGCATTATAAAATCTGTAAATCTATATGTATGGACGGATCTAGCAAAATTTGCACTGAAGTAATAATTTACTTTTAAGTATGCTGGTCGAGCAAATCATATTAATTTTGTAATCAGCCCACATTAACCACGGACTTGGCATCATGAGTTTGAAACACTAGCGGTCCAAAAACTTACTTGGAAATTAATTTTTTGAAATTCAACAAGTTAAATTCCTATGTGTAACACACCACTTACCTGCTACGCACGATTCCGCGTGCCTGCAGCTATTTTGCATGTTTGAGGTCACAAATGTGTGAGCTCTAAAGCAGGCTCTTATTCACTCACCATGGATATTTTATGGCATGCTAATGAAGATAAAAGTGTGATGCGTGACTAACATTTCTAAAGCTTCTGAATAAATTTAGCAGCTAAAACTGATTATAAAAAAATGCTGCTTTAACACTTTCCTGTCCAAAAAAAAAATTTATCCAAATTGAAATGAGAATTTTAAACTTGTCTTGGGGCACGACACCTTTCTTAAATGCTATCAGTGTTTAGACACTACTACAAAATATCCAACCGTTTTTTAATAACATGTTTTCTACCAAACCTCTGCAACATAGTTCATGTGACAGCCAAGCAAAGCACTTACTCAGTTGATAGATTTTAAAGTACTATGCAGTTGTTGGTAAAAGAAGATGCTTAGGAACAAAACTTAAAAACAAGCATCCTTTAACTGATAACTGATGACAGGAGGTAAATATCAACTAAAGAACACATACTGCAAACGTTTAGATTTGTGCAGACATGTACGAGACTACTTTCCCTGCCTTCAAGGGTCGGAGAAAGAAAATGTATCAAGTTTTTCTGTTTATAAAGATGCACTGCCAAGGTCTAGCATAGCGCACAGTCACATTTGTTTGCTTATTGGCAGGCACAGAATGACTTTGGCCTCTCTTGGCCTGAGAGTTGCGAGGGAGGTAGCCGGCATGTCGTGCGGAATTGCCACATTGCTAGGCGTCGGCTGTATCGACCTCGTGCACATGTTACTTATGGGTTTTTTCATGTTTAATAAATCTACCGTGGTCTTTCCTGTACATGTTTGAAATCTGTACTCACAAAAATGTAGTATTTAAGAGTGCAGAAACTTAAACTGTGATATCATGCCGCCTACTGGGAACCAAAACAGTTTCTCTCTTCACTGCTACTTCCCAACAGCTCCTATGCCTTGAAGGCAGGTTTCGTGAATACAGAAGGGAAGACACAGTTATGCAGTGTTGTGTGGGATGACAAGCTACATTACAGTTCTACTGTCACCATTGTATTTACCATTGTTAAGGGTATTTACAACACCGGATCAGCTGTAAATAAAACAAGCCATGCTGGATGCTATTTACTAACTTAACTTCCTAATAAAATTATGGCATTGGGAGACTTCTTTGATGGCTTGATGGTAGAGAGAGAGACAGAGAGAGACAGAGAGAGACAGAGAGAGAGAGACAGAGAGAGAGAGAGAGCACATACACTGTGAAAAATGCTGATTGTTTGTGTTCGAAAGGTAGTCACATTTTCATTGANAATAAAATTATGGCATTGGGAGACTTCTTTGATGGCTTGATGGTAGAGAGAGAGACAGAGAGAGACAGAGAGAGAGACAGAGAGAGAGAGACAGAGAGAGAGAGAGCACATACACTGTGAAAAATGCTGATTGTTTGTGTTCGAAAGGTAGTCACATTTTCATTGATTTTTGTACAGTCAACTCTCGATTTTAAGACCATTTACGGTTCCTGGGAAACGGGTTATTTCGAGAGAGAAATGTTATAATTTCATACGTCTAATGTTGAATAAAGTTTATTTATTTTAATAACTGTGCTAAGTATTACGATACTTAATGATGGAATGTTAACAGTACGATATAATGGAAATTATTTGAAAGTAGGGATTTTTATTGCTAATAACAACATTTCTCATAATTTATTCCACAAAACCTACTACAGTGGAACCACGTTATTGCGAGTATGGCCTATAGTGTCACATCCACTATTGCGATAGTTTTTTAATGCACCGTCATTTGCCCTATCGTTTGAAAGGTACTTAATTTTGTTTGTAACGAAAATCTGTTAATGAAACATTTCGCTATAGCAGTAGTAACATTTGTAAACTCGTATTTTTAAAATGTTCAAACACGTCGTATCCCCCCCGGCTTCTTTTTTTTTTTTTTTTTTGCCATGCTGGAATGTCAACCCTAAAAAAAACGTTGTGTCGCTTCTTCCCTTCTCCACTACCTGAGAGGTTGGCTATCCTCTGCCATACACGGAAACAAAGAAGGCTTGGAGGAATTTATTGAATGGTAATATGAATAGGAAAGGAAGTGGAGGGGAAACGTACACATGTGGAAGCTCTGCTTTGCTGCGAGACAGGATGCAAGCTTCGAGGATGCTTGTAACTGCCGTGGATGGTGGAATGGTGCTGCGACCTACACTTAACCTTGACACGAGGACTGAACACAGTCATGTAGTTTCTGCCGCAGTTTGGTTGCATTACTGATTGTTAACTTTTTTAAGGACACAAAGTGAAACGCTGCAAGCTAAGATAGGAGTGATGAGGTATAGGAGAAGAATGGAAGTGGACAGAGGGGCGAGAAACAGGTTGCTGAAAGAGATGCTGTAGGGTGGAGTGGGGGGGGACGAGACAGGATAAGAGAAAATGAGAGGAATATACAGAAGGAGAAAGAGTAGAGCAGAGGAGTGAGACACGAGTCTTGGGTGGGAGTGGCAGAAGGAAGTAGGGAGGGAAGTTTTCAGTGATCTCCAGGCTTTGTGTGTGAGAGAGACAATGAGTAAAGCTGATTGATAGGCAACTAACTCCCTCCCGCCTCCCCTCATATTTGGTGGAGGGGAAGAAGAATGAAGGAGGAAACAACGCCGCGTCTGCTAGTCATTACATAATGCCGCTATCAGACGTAGATTTTTTTGCACTAACTTGTCACTGCATATGCGTAGTTTACGGCATTCTTTAAACAAAGAATCTACAAAGGTAAATACAATAAAAAAAATTACGGTTTCACTAAATTTTGTTATAATGATAACTCGCTATAGCGATAATTTATTTTGCCATTGTCGACTATCGTTATAACGCGGTTCCACTGTATTCATGTTCAAAAGGCATTTTGAGATTCTCTCTTTCTATTAGAAGACCTTACTTGGCAAAATAAAATAGTATAACGTGTCTACAAAAATAATTATCCTTTTGAAACCCATCTGCGACATCCTCTATGGCAAGAAGAGTTAAAATTTGGACGTTACGTTGATATGACTGACAACAGGCTTGTTTGCTGCTGTTTCGGCTGTAGTAATGTTTTAAAAGTCGCGTATGTATGTGTATACCACAACTTTGTAAAGTTTCCCCCCAGGTTTGAAACACAATGGATTAATTTGCCTCGGCATAGCTGTGATTTGAATATTTGCCACAGTTCAAGAAGTTGCAAAAAATGCTAAATTCCAGTCAGTAAAACTCATAAAATAATACTGCAATTAAACTGACTTATGCAGTACAAATTGGTTGAAATGTGTATTTCTGGGAACATTTTATACTGCAAACACAGTATATTAGTACAGAATTTTTTTTGGAACACAGGGACGGGTAACAAATTTTTATTATCAGGACCTAAAATAAGGTTATGTATTCAGTTCACATACTACATACAGCACTAATGAAATACTGCATTCTTGTGCAGTGTTTTCACATTGGAGTTATGAACTTGATATATGTGCCATTTTATCCCTCAGCTGTCTGACTCCTGCTTCAGCAATACAATTTAGGTGAGATTTACAGGACTGCTAAATATCATTGATTTATTTATTAGTATGAACATATACAAATAGAAAGTTGCAATTATGCTGTTCAAATGCATGTGCACCATTTAAAATTAACGTCTGTAATTTCCACACTACAAACACGAAACATACCATGTTCCATATAAGTTGCTACACAATAAAGAACCAAATAAATATATCAGGTTGAACAATAAAAATTATTATGGTTTTTATTACTCTATGCACAGTTATTTCAAGTCTGTAATAACTGCAAGCGCTACAGATAATGTAATAAATAAACTGTGCAGGTATTTATTTATGCAAAAGCTATTGTAAATAAACACTTCAGTGTCGCTTTCATTTGTTTGTAGCCGCACACGGGATGGCGAATAACAAACCACGACACATCCAATACCATCTCACGACACATTCACTACCATCTCACGACATAGAGAAAATACGTTCAGAAATACGTTCCACGAACTAATGATTAGTCATGGATTTTAAATCACCCGAGATGGCAGCATATATGCAATGCCAAACTGAACAATCCGGAATACCGGCTTAACAATCGAGAGTTGGACTGTATTCATGAATAAACATTTCAAACATAAACCCTGACAATCAACACCAAGCTCCAAGGAAATGTTACGTGCGTCACAAATTATGGTCACTGCTATAGTAGATGCATGCAGCAGAGCCAATGCACGATTCAAAAATAACTTCCACCCATCTGCCTAACACAGCTATTCACGCGTGCACGTATCTCGATTCTGAACAACGCTTTTCACGCCCTACAAGCAGTAAATGGACATAGCGATCAAAATAACTGTGCTTTTGAATTTGTCTGGTAAATACGAAGTCTGCTGATTATAGGTCTGGTATACAGAGGCATTACTGTAAATTGATGGTGCACTACAAAACTGTCATACTTACGAATTTCTCATAGTTAAACTTGTCCTAGTTAGGTTGCACTGTATCTGCCACATACAACAAGTTCCTCAAATGTGAACTGTGCAAATTGTTATTAAAAACCACTACAATCTGAAACTTTCGCAGAAATTTGAGTTATACGTTCCCATTATTTATAAAACACCATTGTCTCCAATTTCCTTTGCCGACTTGAATTTTCTTTCAGACTTAATAACAAAGTTTGTAGTTATATCACACTTATGGAACCCTGCAGTAAAGGAGAGTAATGAAACATTTTTGCAACACTAAGTTGACTGTAATGGTATAAATGTACAATTCACAATGAAAATTCGACAAAATTTTTGTGTTCCACAAGCAACACAGCTAATATGAGGGTGTTAGCAGATGACAAGAACTCACCCTGAGCCTGTTGTACTTTGCCTCGATGACAGCGATATCTGCCCCGAGATCAACCGGCTCTGTGGAACGAATAGTATTCTCTGTTCTCTCGAGCCATTCTACCAGTTCCTCAATGGTGTGGTGGAATTCATGGTTCTGAAACACATCACCCAATGAACCTTACACAAATTAAAAAAAAAACATTTGTTGATGCTACAAATTTTTACACACATTTATACAATTTGTGTACTGTTACAGTCATTAACATACAGAACAAAATTAGTGAAGACTGTTCATGGTAAAGTGAGCACCTTTGAAAAATGTCATTGCACCAACGTGCATATAGTTGCACGGACACACTGACTGGCCTGCGCCCAGTAAAGTTGGTAACAACGGAGGGGAAGTAGTTCCACGTCTAAATGTTTAATCGAAAGTGTTATGTTAACATTTGCGAATACTGAAATTATTTATTTTGCTTTATGATTTTTTAGTGCATTTAGGTGTAGGAATAAACAAATTTGTAAAATATTTATTTTTCTAATAATTTCAAAGTTTCACTTGACCAATGCATGAATAAAGTGATCAGGTCAATGGCAATGTTGAATACACAATGTGCATACAAGTAGATCTTAGGAAGGGCTTTCAAAAGTGCTCAGTTTACAGTGTAAACTCATTTTCGAAGAGAAGATTGGAATAAAGCAGTCACAGACAATTATTAATAAAAAAAATTACTTAGTTGCTGGTAATTAACACTTTATGATTAATAAAGAACAGCATAATAAAATATTGGTAGGTATGATAACACTTCTTTGCGCACTGCAGCAATGATCTGAAAACGAAGCCGTACAAATAGGACCAATTATTAGTACCAGCCCTTGGAATGGCATTATCTTATAAAAATTAAAATTCACACTCAAAATCATGCTACCTGTTTAGTGTGTTCTGCATGCAAGTAAATATATGAGCATTTATCCAGAGCAGAGTAGTATTGTTGTTGGAAAGTGGAACACACTTTTGAGTGAGTGAGTGAGTGAGTGAGTGAGTAAATGAGTGGGATTGTACGGCGCTCGACAATGAGGTCATAAGCACCCACATGAACATTAAGTCTAAAAAAAATTAAAAGCCTTAACAGGAAGCAAAAGGGGTCACAAAAACAACATAACAAAATAAAATACTCCACAGGAGCAACAAAACAAGAACAAAAAACCCAATTACAACACATTAAAAAGACCAGTTGCACGCAAAAATGGGAATACGCCATTCACAGACGTACCCCATCACACAGCATACGCGGTAGGTCACCAGGAACATTAAAAGTGCGACGAGCCTGGTCATACCTGCGACACTCCATCAGAATGTGCTGCCGGACAGTGAAGGGAATGCCACAGGCACCTAACTCAGGAGGGAATTTGCCAAGCAGCAGATATTTGTGTGCAAGACAAGTGTGCCCGATGCAAAGGCGAGAAAGCACATCATCTTCCCTGCGGGTACAAGAAACCGGACGAGCGCAAACAGGCAAGTCAGAGATGGCCTGTAACTTGTTCGACAGTAGAAGAGAAGTCCACTCCCGCAGCCAATGCCAGACAATGCCACGGACTGCATGCAGCACATCGCACACAGGGATACGAGGATCACAGGGTGGAAGGTTGCATGCCTCCTTAGCTGCTATATCCACTGCTTCATTACCAGGGATGCCCACATGCCCTGGCACCCACAGTAAGACAACGTGAACACCAATCCGCAATGCCTCCGCCAGCCTTACCTGGATCATGGAAAGAAGCGGATGAGCTGTGGAACCAGATTGAATCGCTGTCAAGGCACCCATAGAATCTCAGCACACAAGGCATTTACGGTAAAGCCCCATAATGATAAAACACAGAGCCTTGAAAATAGCAAAAAGTTCTACAGTTAAAATACTGCAAGATGGATGAAGTCCAAAAAGATACCAAGAAGCACCAGTGATAAAGGTGTACCCAGAAGAGATATCTGATTTGGAGCAATCAGTGTAAATGCAAGTAAAATCACAGAACACAAAAGACACAAGATCAAGGTTGTAAACAGAAGGAGACATCTTAGAAAATTCAGCTAGGTCGAGGTGCACCTCAACCTGTGTAGTCAACAATGACTGGTCGCTGCAAGGCAAAGGCAACACACACAAAGGTGTGATCATAGCGCACCAAGACACGTGCAAATCGAAGATATATTTGGCAGAGGAAAACAAGGCCTAGCAGAGTACAGCCGTTCATAGGGTGAATGGAGAAAAGCAGAATGGTGAAGGTGCGAAGAGTCCGAACGCACCCGCACTATTATAGAAGCAGTTGGTCACGCCTCTAGTGAAGGGGGGTTCACCAACCATGGCACAAATATTGAGAACAGGGCACGTGCGAAGAGCCCCAGTCGCAATACGAATACTAGCATGATTAACACTCAATGGTTTCAACCCAGACGGCCTAGCAGAAGAATAAACAGCACTACCATAGTCTAGTTTGCTATGAACCAGGACACAATACAGCCGAAGAAGGGCAACTGTGTCCGTACCCCAGTCAGGACGGCAAGCTGGACCTGACATTCTGCAATGCACAGAGATGCAGTATGGCAGAAAAAAGTCATCCACGTACAGAGCACATTCCACAGGTAGTTGAATGACACGAGACAATGCCATTGATGGTGATGGCAAACAGGTTGACACTCAAAATGCTCCCCTGTGGCACACCATTCTCCTGAACGAACTCTCGAGAATAGGAAGCACCATTGCGAACTCTGAATGTATGGAAGGACAAAAAATTCTATATAAAACAAGGGAGATTTCCACGAAATCCCCAAGTGGAAAGCTGTTGCAATACCATGTCGCCACGTTGTGTAGTACGCCTTCTCCAGGTCAAAGAAGACAGCAAGGAATTGATGCCTTCGCAAAAATGTTGTCTTTATGGCAGCCATCAAGCTGACCAAATGATCCACAGCAGAATGATTTTGACGGAAACCACACTGAAAAGGCGATAAAAGTTGCCAGGTCTCATGGCAGTACATCAGACGCGCATTAACAATGTGCTCGCGCATTAACCATGTGCTCCGTGGTCTTACAGACACAGCTGGTGACGGAAATAGGACGATAGCTGGAAATACCCTCTTTGACTTTCCCTGGTTTCACGATGGGAACAAGGGCAGACTCGTACCACTTTAAGGGGAAACCACCAGAGGTCCAAATATTATTAAAAATTCTCAGCAAAAACTTGTTTCCCATTGAGTGGGAGGTGTTGCAAGATAGCATAATGGATATTTTCGGGGCCAATAGATGTATGCTTCGACTATGATAAAGACTACTCCAACTGAAGAAGGGTGAAAGTCTGGGTGTAGTCCTCCTCACCCGAGCCAGCAAAGTGGACACCCACCATCTCGCATGTCACTTTGATGGTTCGAAATGAGGGGGAGTAATGTGCACTGCTCGAAACATCTGCATAATATTAACCCAACAAATCTGCTACGTTTGTGCCCTCAATAACAATATTGTTATTGACCCAAAGGAAGGGGAACTGTGTGCTGTGAGATTGTCCACACAACTTCCGAACATAGTCCCAGATAAACTTATTGGTAGCATGTACTGTCAGCAACGAAATTAAGTCCCTCCAGGATTTCCGCCGGCTGTCCTTGATGACACATTGAGCACCAGCCCGACAGCATCCCTACATTTGTCACTCCTCCAAGGAGCAATCCTACGACCACAAGGTGAAGATTGGGGAATAGCAGCCTCCCCAGTTGACACAAGAAAATTGAAGAGTTCCACTGCCACGTTCACGTCAAAAGGAATCTCAGCAGTGATGTAGAGGGAACGCTGGATTTGTGCCCAGTCCGCATTCTTAAGCACCAACCGAGGTGGGGCAGCAAACGACATATGATCCAATATAATTGGGTAATGGTCACTTCCACAGAGATCTGGATAAATAGACCAATCAAAATGGGTGACCACAGCTGGGCTGCAGAAAGAGAGATCTATACAGGACAAAGTTCTAGTATGGGTTGTGAAGTGTGTTGGTATACCAGTGTTCAACAGGGCAACATTAAAACTAGTGAGCCGCGACTCAAATACACGACCCCTTGCCATCCCTGTCGTCTGAACCCCATACCTGGTTGTGAGCATTGAAGTTGCCAACAATCAGAAATGTAGGTGAGAGCTGAGACAAAAGCTCCTCAAAATTGTTGAAGGTGCCACCTGTTTGGGGAGTGCTTTTAGAAGCCATGGTGTAGGGCCCCAGTACTAAGACTTGTTGGCCTCAGCCTGCCGTTCGGGAAGGAAAAGAAAAGAAGCCAACAGTTAAAACACCTCACTGGGTGTGCTGTTAGGAGGGGGACTAACCTCTCACAGACTTAAGCAGTACTGAATAACAGTTTCCCTTCACCACTATTCACTGTAAATGGGCAACATGCAAATTTCGCAAATATTGTTGAAAATTATACAAACATATTTGTATATGCGTATAAAAATAAAAATTTGCAGTTTTTTGCATAAAAATTGGTTTTGACAAAGTTATTTTAGTATTAAAACAGTAACTTTCGTGGCCGCTATCACGTGAATGAGGAACGCACTCTCATTGGTTTGACGTCACTAGTCATACGCCGGCGGCCGGCTCCGGCACGATGCAAACGCACAGCCCTAAATGGAAGGCAACTTTGTGAAAGCGCAATAGGACAATCTGCCACAAGTAGATACAGATATGCTACTTGATTACTTAAATTCCCATTGATTTGTGTAACCTGAAATAAGAGGTGTAAAATTACAAAGGTAAGAACGTGCCTCATATCGCACAGTCGTGATCTTCAAAGCGATTTTAGAGCTACATCACATGTTAAAACTTATTTGTTTGTACGTTTTATTGATTTACGTACCAGTATTATCATCTGTGTTTATGTTTGTGATTGCTAAGATTCAAAGTTGGAAATTAAAATATGGAATAAGTATTGCATTCACAAGAATAACACAATTGTAATGATGGCGACTGCAGTGAGCGTACTGTGTTGTCACGTGCCATGCTTGATGTCTGTGATAAATTAACTAAATTATTTAAAAATGAAACGTAATGTTGCGTTGAGGAAGAAGGTTACAAATATTTCTGGAACCGAAAACAAGTTTCAGGATTCATAAAAAACCTTTTTAGCTCTATGAATGTCAGATAACAAGCAGTATGGTGACAGTAGACCTAAAGCTAGCACGCTAAATACTACCAGAAACCGTACGACTTCTCGAGCAGCTGTGGGCTGGTGGCGGGCAGAATGTCGCGCTGCCGGCTGGCAAACCTGTATTTCCGCGTTCCACCACGTTTATAATCACTACATTAAGGCCTCAAATACAGTGTCAAGAAACCGAAAATTATTTAAAAAATAACTTGCTTATCTTATTGTTTCTTATGTTTTGTGTACCGAACATACCTTTAATTATTATGACGTCAAGATAACTGTGTCTATACTTTCTTTTTAAACTGTAAGAACTGTACACATAAGCTGAAAATATATGTAGATATGGTAGTTTGGGAAATACCTTATACCTGGGATGAAATTAAATACAGCAAAGAAAATCTGTAATATAAGCTTAAGAATTTGTCTTATTCTCAAAAGCTGTTTTCTTCCTGTTTATTTAAGGAAAAGGGTTATAAAAGTAACACAACTTACTTGCTTAAAAAAAGGAAGGCTTATTAGTGTCAATTTTGTGAGCCTCGTCTCGTAATTTTTTATAACGCCCATCTCAGTAACTTAGAAAAAAATGGGGGAAGGGAAAATATGAAAGTAAGATCATCCTTGATAAACATTTCTAAAAACATGCATTTTAGTTTTTTGAAAGTAAAAATTAAGTTTTTATTTAACTTAGGCTTATGAAAGCTAACTAGAGAAAAATAAAAACAACGTAAATTAATTAGAAATTGCTATGTTTGAAAAATACTGTATAATATACACCCAACTTTTCGTAAGAGGGACCCTTGAGTCCCACCCAAATAATTTAATGTTTAATTTTCATGTCTTAACATTGTGACATGTTATTCATTAGGCACACAATGTGGATATAGCCTTAATATAATACCTGTGCTCTTGAAACAAATGTTAGAAGTAATATTAAATTAATAAAAAATATATATATACCAAATTTACAAAATGTAAAATTTACATTGCAANACACAATGTGGATATAGCCTTAATATAATACCTGTGCTCTTGAAACAAATGTTAGAAGTAATATTAAATTAATAAAATATATATATATACCAAATTTACAAAATGTAAAATTTACATTGCATGGCTAAATTTTTTGTAAACATATTTATATCCCTTTACTTTTATGAAATACGTTAACATATTTTTTTATGCTCACGNAGGCTAAATTTTTTGTAAACATATTTATATCCCTTTACTTTTATGAAATACGTTAACATATTTTTTTATGCTCACGTCTATATCACATACGAATTGCTTAACGCGTTTTGGTGCATATTAAACAATACCATAGTACCGTAATGAAGGTTAGGTCAGATGTAAATAGTAGATATTAAGAAATTCAGTGTTAAAACTGCTTACATAGGGGAAACATAAACACCTTAAATATAATTACATTCGCCAAAACGGTCTTCGCAAACAGTGAGAACTGAATTTGGCGAAACATCTTCAATGTCTCGCCTAACTGCGTTAAACCACGTCTTCCAGTTTGTTTCGTTTTTTTAACAAATACTTTATCAGGTGTTTTGCGAGATGTAATAGTACACTGCAGTACAATAAACCATTTAGATAATTTTTGTATACTTGACTGTTTATTTTCTCTTTTATATACTTCAAACAATTTATATTTAACCAAATAAGCATCACTGCTGAAATAAACAAACGCAGCGGCCGAGGTTGTATCTGACTTGTGACTTCACGGAGTGAGCAGGCGCGACAGGCGCATTTTGGGGGGCATTTGAAAAGTAAATCTTTCATTCAATCATAACTTTTTCAAAACTAATTTTTAAATCGTGATACTTTGTAAATACATTTTTAACACATAAATGAATGTAAACTAAGTGCCAGCAAAAAATGTGCATGTTGCCCATTACTGCCCCAGTAGCACACCGAAGTGTACACCAGGGCAAAACCAGGGACTAATTGTACAACCTGAGCGAGGCCAATTTTATTACACCAGCCTCCTCCAAACAGCGGTAACACGTCTTCCCAGCAGGTCTAGGTGCATGGACTAGTCAGTCATGACAACCCCTCCGGCTAAGAAGGCACCAATTGGTGCTATGTGGGTGTACATGTACATGGATACGGGCTCCACACCTAGATTTGCCTGCTGGACCAGTGAGAAGGGTTCGCTAGACCGTCACTAACAAAGGCACCACGTACGGTTACACAATTTGGAGGCATCACACCGCCGTAGCCTGAGACGATGCAGTAGAGAAGGAAGATGCGACGGGACCTGGTGAGATGGAAAGATAAAAGATGACTAAATGCACACGTGCAAACACATGCACACATGCAAACAAACACACACATGCAAACATGCACACATGTGCACCCAAACATACATGCACACACACGCAAATGCAAACACGCACACATACACACAAAAACACAGGACAGTATTCTTGTATGCCTATCTTTCCTTCAGAAAAAAAACTAAAAAGGGTAGGATGAGAACCGAGGTGTAACTCCATTCCCTCAATGACAACACCCTTAAAAGGGTCCCACAGCCAGCAATTACCAGCAGTGGAACTTTCTATGTTATGTCTATGTGCCACAGACTGCATAAGTGCAATTGGCACCATTGGAAGGACATGGTTTCTGTAGCATCATTGCCACCTAGAACTAAAACACACAAAGCCGAATATGATCAGCGAAAACTGGAGGAGCTATCAGCACCAACATCATGAAGTCCATTGTCTGGACTAGCCAGGTTTCTCCCAGTAGATATGACGGAAGCTGATTCTCAATAAATATACTGTGTGAGTAGCGTAAGTGTTACAATAATATGCATATCAATTTCACGAGCAACTCATTCCAACTATTAAAGAAATGCATCTGTTTTTATCAGACTGCAGTTGGATCTATGCATAAGCTATGAAAAGTCTTTGAACACACAGGAAGGTGAGAGTAAAAAGAACAAGCCTCACCTCCATGAGAGCGGTCTGCAGCTTGGTCTGCCAGAGAGCCGCAGATCGGCACACAGCATCCCAGCGGGCATTGGTGCCCACCAGACGTGACCTCAGCTGCCCTGCTCGCTCTGTATCCTCTGTGTGGTTGGCCAAATGATTACCCACAATGTTCAAGGACACTACTAAGCTCTTGTGGCTGTCCAGGTCCAAGAGAAATTCCTGCAAGATACATTGTGCAACAATATTCATTTCTGTTTTAAAATGTGCATGTAGAAATGTTCTGAAATATTTACATAATCATAGGCACACAAAAACTCCCAAATGGTATGCATATTTAATTAAACTTAAGCATTACTAACATATTTTGATAATGTTCCTAGATGTTAATGTATGAAAGTTAACATTCATATTTCAAAGACTGAAAATTGATTCACAGTTTTAACTTAACGGTATTCAGGCACCCAACTAGACATGTCTATAGACATTATCCTGCAAGTAATGGCAAGACTGCTTTGCCATTATCAGGGTGAGTCACCTAAGATGTTAACCTCGAATAATTCCGGAAATGTTGAAGACATCGTTATCCTGTTTTCAACCAGATGAATTGTAATAAATACCTCGCTAAGCAACGTGTAGTGTTGTCTCATAACATTGTTAATTATAGAGATATCGATATCAACTTGGTTTTTTCTAATAGCACTATAGGAATTTCAGCTGCTGGCAACGTAAATCTGAAAGAGACTAATTGAAGGATGTATCACTCTATGAAATAGAATAAAAGGGGCAGTGAGGACATGCAGCTCTGTATTTTGGCTGTGGAGTGCAAGTTTGTAGAGTGCTGTGGCATGTGAAGAAAACGTGGTTCATGAACCAATAACATTTGGATATGCTACTTCTTTACGGAGAATGTAGAAGAAACGCGAAGAGAACAGTTTCGTTGTACGCACAATGATATCCAGAGAGGCAGTGTCCATCAATCATGACAATTTTGTGACTGTGCAGGAAATTGCCTTTTTTTTTTAAGGGCACCGGAATGCCACGCCAAGGGTAAGGGGCAGGTTTGCAACGAGTGGAGTGAAAGATGTATGTTTTGGCATCGGTTGCTTATAACCCACATGTTAGCTTCAGAGAGGTTACGAGTGGCTCTGGAATAAGTCAGTCCAGCATCATTCACATTTAGCACACAGATTCCATCTGTATCATGCGTCCCTTCACCAGCAGCAGCTTGACCAGCGGGATTATGGACGATGCATGGAATTCTGTCATTTGCTTCTAATATGATATGTTCTTACTTCAAAGAATTCTGTTTACAGATGAAGCAACATTTGCCTATTATGGACTTGTGGATATCAGAAATATGCATTATCGGGCTGCTGACAATCTGCACTGGCTGCGGCAAGTGGGACAACAGCTGCAGTGGCATGTGAACGTGTGGTATGAGATCATTTTAGACCATGTAATTGTTCCGTAGTTCCTTGAGGGAACCGTAACATGTACAAAAATTTTCTTATTAAAGTGCTACCGGCTCTCCTAGAGGAAGTACCACTTGCAGTATCCACATTTATATGGTACCAGCACGATGGGTGCCCAGCTTACTACTCGCGTGTGGCTAGACAAACGCTCACCCAGCTATTTCCTGGTCGCTGGATAGGACGTGAAGGCGTTATCAGGTGGCCTGCATTGTCGCCTGATTTGACGCCATTGGACATTTTCCTCTAGGGAATGCTTAAAGATAAAGTTTATGCACAGGGATAAAGTAACGCGGCCATTTGTTTACTAACCTTCGTAGTCCTTGTGTTGTTGACACACGTGCCAGACAATTTGTGCGATTATCTCGTTTAACCTATAATAATTAATTTATTTGTCATGTTTTACTAATATCCGCTCTTTATTATTTGGAACGTATGATTTTAATTTGTGCTCACTTTCTCGTTTTGTTTTTGTGTTTTTCATGCACGTGTCTATTTTAACGTTGCTGTATTTGCACATAAGAATTGTTTTCCCATTGTCAAAGACGTAGAATCCTTCACTCGCAAACTCTGCCGTCCTGTCGAAAACCGTCACAACCATTTTTAAATAACGTTTTACAATTGCGCGAAACATCCGACTCAACCCCCATGCCATTTTAACATCTGTAGCAATTTCGATCAATACTGATGATCTTGCCTTCGATGTACGGGAATTTATCGAAAGTCACTAACAATTGATTGTAAATAGACAACAACTATCGATTCATCAAAATACTTGCATTTTGGGTTTATAGAATGGAAGGTTTTTTTGCTAGTATCGCATATTCTTTTGTGTGAAATTCTCATGATTAAAAACTTTACGCTTTTGGAATATCCATTAATAATATATACATGACTTTTATAATGGGTACGTGCATGTACGAACACATGTACACACACAGTGGAATGTAAACACTGTCATGTAAACATTGCCATGTGACTGTCACATGGCAATGTTTGTTTACCTTTGGCGGAAGGATACGAAATGGGCTCGAAAGTAAATCTTTAGCAGGGCTTCAAGAAAGTCTCTTCCAATCGTGAACCGACTATAGTTAAGGTTAACATCTTAGGTGACTCACCCTGCATAGCGAAGGTAAAAACTCTAACTTTCCCTAAGTCAAAATACGTACTGCATACAGGTACAGTTGTGTGTGTAATTCCTACCACAAGAGGAAAAATAAAAAGAGAGTATAGTATGCAGACAGCATAACGGTCACTATAATGTATTCACCGTAACTTCAAGATTTTCTGAAGCCCTGCTAAAGATCTACTGTCAGGGAGCCGATTATGTATCCTTCCGCAGTATGTATACAAAACATTGCCATGTGACACCTGTCAAATGTTTTGTAAACAAACAGTGCCATGTGGGAACTGTCAAATATTTTGTTAACAGTGTCCATGTGGGAACTACCAAAATTTATTTTTGAAGAGAAACAATGCCATGTAATCTTAACTGTAATTTACTTTAATAAAATTCTCCAAATGTCTAAAAAATGCTAATCAATTTAGCAAAATATTGTAATACATACAAAAAGGTAGATTGAAGTATATATCGGAACTGTTAATTATATAATTTAATTAAAGTTTACTTATTATATTAAGATTTATTTACATATTTGGTGTAAGGAAAAAGTTAAATTTTACATAATAAACTTTTGGAAGTAGCACTCAGGTTAAAGATTTCACTGTGATAAATGGTACCGTATTTTATCACATATAAGTCGCACATTTTATTTAAAAAATTTTATTGAAAACTCGGGGTGCAACTTATAAGTGAGAAAAATTCCTCCAGCCCCGCACTAACGTTTCATTTACTACGAATTCACGGCCCGCGGCTCGATTTCCAAACTCTTCAGCGAACAAAATCACTTTCATTTTGAAACCTGCGGTGTAGGTACATCGCTTTTCCGTTAAGAAACTGTCGTGCGGCGCAAAGACGATATAAGAGAAAGACGTGTAAGCCAACGCTAATGTGCTGCTATCTCTTACGCTCCACAAAAAGCTTTCGAAAATAATCGATTATCAGTTATTGACCACAAATCGATTCCTTTTCATTCTTTTAAAAAAAAATTTTGTGTTAAGGATTGCGAAGGGAATTACGTAACGGAAATATTCAAATGCCTTTCTATATTTTGCACGTTTATTTAAAACTTACAAAGATTAACTGCAGAAATAACAACGCTAATACTAAAATTACATCTTAACCTAGAATTATCTTAAGTAGAAAGAATGTGTTAGGTTAGTTTTATAACCACAATTCAGAGTCTCCAATATCCAATATGGCGTGGTTATTCTTCTGAAAAAAACGTGCCCAAACGGACAAGATGGAGTGTATGAGTCCGCTGGACAGACACTGAAATTTATTTAATTTCAATTAATAACAGTGAAATCTTTACCCATGAGTGCTACGTAAAAATGTAAATATATAGTTTAGCAATATTAACTTTACAATTACGGCATTAAATTTATACATATTAATATTTAACCTACGAACTATTTCTTTTCAGCTATAACCAACATGTCCCTTCAAAATCCGTTGTTAATTCGTACGGACTTTTAACAAATTATTATAATTTATTGAAAAAATATACTTAAAATTTAAAACAACCAATTTATATAGTGCTTCAGTGCTAAAAGCAAGACAAAACCTTTTTCGATATATAATTTTTTTATAACCAATTCAACATGTAACTCCTAGGGTGATTTTTCAAAGGTGCTTTTCAAAAGTATCGAAGATACCGTGAATGGATTATACCTATGATTTTCAATCGTCATTTCTTCCTCTTCCATCTTGCTAGGGACTAGCAAGTTTATCTGGAGGATTGCAAGGTAGATGAAAACTTTAATCAATGGTTCTTTGGCAAAAGTTTCTCTATGGTCTGTCAATTTTTCCAAACAGAAGACTTCCATTCCGGTAATGGGGTGCAGTATAATTCTCAAGCAAGTAGTCAACTGCTTGGCACAATAAATGAAGGCCTAATCAGCAGCACTACTTTAGGATAACAGGAGCAATGTTCACAGGCAAAGTACATGTTCATTTCATTATTATTCAACACAATAATGAGGCAATTAAAGACAGGGCAGGTTTTCACATGTAACATCATGCAGCAGTGTTTCAAATAGGTACGAAGCATAACGTAACATAGTTGAGATACAAGAGTACGGGAAAGGTGAATAACAATGACCAAGAAAGGAATCCAAAAGATGCAAAGGGCATTTATTCAAAAGTGTATTTGAAGCACAGCAAGACCAAAGTGAGAAACATCCATGTGACAGGCACCAGGCAAACAAATGCAGTTCTCAGTAGGAAATCTGATTATCCCTGATGGCGATGCAGGCACTGTCTGTTCGTACTCAGTATGAGGGTGTTAACATGCTCTCAAGGCAATATAGCACATTCCTCTTGTAGCACTGATCGCAACTGTAGTCACTGCTGCCAGCAGGCGTCTCCCGACAACATCATGCATATCTTCAATTGGATTTAGGTCCGCTGACAATGTGGGCCAATCCATGTGGCAAGTATCTTTACTTGTCAATTAGTCAGAGACAGCTGCTGTATGATGAAGTGAAGCATTATTGTCCATAAATAGAAACTCAGAACCCAAAGCACACTAAAAAATATACATGAGGAAAAAGAACCCCAGTACAATTGTCACCAGTGACAAACTCTTTGGATGAAAATATGGAGCTCCATACCACCAATAGCATTATGCCTCCCCAAATGAGAACTCCACCACCTACAAAATGATACCTCCTGATAGAGGAGTGATTGCATGTTCCCCACTCTCTTCAGATGTATATACATATGGTCTGGAATTGCTAGTGCAGGTATATCAGCTCTCATCCATAAAGAGCACTCAACCCTACTGCTGAACTCCCCAGTCTTTGTGTTTCTGGCACAACAGCAAATGCTGTCTCTGATTGGTAGGCATCAATGGTATGCACAATAATGGTTGCAGAGTGAGCAAACCACCTAAGTTTAATCTCCTGGCCACAGTAAAACATAATATCACGCTCCAGTAGTGTACCTCACTTGTCTCACAATTTCCCCACCGTCTGTCAATTTCCCCTTGCCTCTGAGAAAATATACCTGTATTCCGGGATGTGCATAAAGTTAAAAAAATGTAGTCTAGTCGCGACTCAACTCAATGCTACAAAAAAAAGTGTTATATTTTTTTAAACCCATAGTACGCCATGATGCTTACATGTGCATGCCCTACTGTGCCAGTCTCTGTGCAATTTCATTGGCATTTTGGTGCCTCCTGTTCGTTCTGCTGTTATTTTAATTTCTCCAATTTGTCCTTAATTTTTGCACACTAGTGTAACAAAGCTATTTGTAGTAAAGGAAAAACAATCCTGATAAATAAACCTATTGATTAGCCTCTGTCCTATATGCCTGTTTAACTGTCTTGCTGTTCCCACCTACTCATCTGCATGTAGAAGAGACTTCCAAACTGATTAGGACATAATTCCTTGCTACGAGCTGGGGTATATGAAGAGTGACCCCTTTCAAGATATCAGGAGGTAAAAACGTCATATACTTTTGATGAGATAGGCTTTTAGCATTCCATTCCGACGAACTGGAAGATTAAGAAGTTGTGCCTGCAGATTTGAACATTACTCAGATGAGTGCGGAAAGCTATTCCTTACCTGGGAACCCCTCTACTTCACAAAAAACCACAGTTCCTACTACCTGCACTTACTTTTATGCATCTATCTCTAAGCCCATCACAATATAAACACTTAAGGAGAACCACAGTTTGTCCTATTGGTACAGACAGTTGCCATCCTGATAAAAAAACATACCTTTATCTACGTAGAAGAGGGAATGGATGGCACTGCAATACAAGTCTTGTTTCCCACAAGTCTCCAAGACAACGCAAGTATTGATTGTTGAATGAAAAAAAAGCTACTAAATAAACTATTTAAGAACAGCAGCTCTATCACAGAAAGTTATTGTACATCAACCTATGTAAAGCATAACGCGATAACAGCCTTATACCAGCAAGCCACCTACAAACCGCAATGTGAATGTTATCAAGTTTAACGTGCATTAAAGTAGAACATAGAAAAGCAGAAAACCACCTGTGATACCTATGCCTGAAAAGACTGCCTTCATTCATTGCACATTGGTAACTTCAACAATGACAATTTAGAGCATTTAATAAATAATTACAGTTTGTTCTTGGTTAATTGTGCATGTTATATTAACTTCACTACTTAATATGATAGTATTCCCTGCTCACCCTGTGGTCCTGTATTATATCTTCCAACTGCTCAATGTTTGCAGGAGGGATCTTCCGTTGACTTTGAGTACCTTCTGCAAACTGCAGCCACTGTTCTAATCTCCACAAGTCATTTTCCAGCTGGTCCCAATTTCGTCTCGAACATAGGGGACATGTCAGATGTGCACTTTCACTGCTAACAAAACAGACTTACGTTAACACACCATTATTTATCAAATTTTGGCAGTTATATGGGAAAAAACAGGTTGCTTATAGTTGAGATATCCTAAAAGTCAAACAGAATATCAGGAGAAACAATACAGTTCAATCTACACACTACTAACACAATAAAATACACAAGTAAAAACACAACATTACTTGGATGTATGCTCTCAACACCACAAAGATATCAAAAATGTATCATGAAAGTTATGTGATGGCTCTGAACGTACCTGCAACACTCAAAAAATGTGTTTTACTTCAAGAATGTCAGATATATTCAGGCTGGGGTTTGCTGCACATCATATGTTGTATGTAAAAAAATTTTTTTGCTTCCACTTTAGGGTTAAGAATAATACCTGCCTCTAACTGCCAAGGATGGAAGTTTGAGGCTACTCATCATCTCTCTTGGTTATCCAGTACAGAAGGGTGTAAAACATTGACTGTTGCTCCAAATTATATTTCAGGCAGGGTTGCTAGCCACAGAACCCTCGGTGGACCTATGATTAGCTTGTATTCAGGGCAGAACTGAACCCACTCCAGGGAAGAATACTTTGCTACTATGAGGAGTCTCACTTCTCTGCTTCCTCCTGTAACATTATGTTCCTTTGTAGCCCTCTAGTCGGCCAATCTTTTCGAAACAGTGTTATGCTTGCACAGACTCGCTTGGGTCTGCTGGTAACTGGGCCAATGCAGGTACCATTCTCAGTCTCACAATGGTAAATAGGTAATGCACCAGATCTGCCATGCTAAAGAAGTCCAGAAAGTCTCAGCATCTTAGGTACGTTCCAATTGTATTTCATCCAACAACTGCACTAGTGGTGAGACCTCTGCATGCATACGTTCAAGATTTGAACTGCACTAGTCAATAATAATATAAAATCTTAAGGCCCTTCTTAACAATTTCCATCTAGAGATTGCTATAATCAGTGATATTTCAAGTGTTAATGGACTAGTCATTTCCTCTGGTTCAAGAACTGAGTCTCTCGCCTATGTAACACAGCAGTTCTCAACCAACTGCCAACACAACACCAACCCTTATCTGAATGGGACTGCATGACTAACATAAGATTGAGTCCATAAGAAGTTAATGAAACTCCCATGCACTCAAATAGTCATATGAGAGAACACTAGAAAGGGACGTGTCGAGAATCCAGTGAAAGTAAAACAAATGCACATACACAGGTCGTATCTATTCCCAATCCTAATGAATTCTTTCATAGGCAGAGTGAATTCAGACCTTTGACCTTTAGCGGCTTGAAAGATGATTAGTCCAACTCTCGTATACCATTGCAAATCTATCACTATTGCCCACGATTCAAACACAGCCTGACAGGCATACACCTTTTGGAAAACCTGGCACAGGAACACCCACAAGTTTCCCTTATTCTAATCAACCTTGGGATAGTTTAGTATTGCCAGCTGCAAGGCGGACAGTTTTCTTGGGCTAGGAAAGGGACCATTTCAAATGCATACAACTATTTTCCACTATGTCTCATACTAGGGTTGGCAATAGCCAACACATCTTAGGCTTGAAGTGGTTCTCACAATGCAAGGTCACTGCCAACTTTTTGTAAAAAGCAAAAATTAACTGTGAAAGTCCGATAATCATGAATATCTCTAATGGGCAAAGCCTTATTATCATTACAGGTCGGGACCATGTACTAAACAGTGAGAGGGAGAAGAACCATTCCTGCTGTTACTGCATTTCTACTAAAGGTGATAACATGTTAACACTCCGCACACATTACAGGCTGGGTCCTCAAAATGCTGTGAAGATGCAGATGACCACAACTCTGCAAACATCTTGTCCACTTTGACACAACCACCATTGCTGCCTCAAGGTACAGATGTCTGTACCTCTCCATCTACCAATATATACTAAAGTTTGAATACCATGCAATTTAGTTCACAAGTGATATTTGTACAACCACCCACAAGTCGAGCCTTAACACGTGACTTATTCAGAGCTTATCACAATACTCACGTCAAAACAAGTCACATTTCAGCAAAGAGGAGGAAATTGACGAGAGAAAAAAGCTAAGAGAAAGGAATTTAAAGTGAAAAAAAAATGAATGTAAAATCAAAATCACCTGCAAGTTGATTTAAAAAAAAAAGTAACAAAAACTTTAACAGGAGTAAGGGAGGAAAAAAGAGGAATTTAACCAATCATCAAGCACCAAATAAAATAAAAAAATAAATAAGACTTAAAAACCTTAAAGTGGAAAGTGCAATAGCAAAATAAAAAAATACAATGCAAAACGTGAGCATTTGTTTAAGAGTTAAGAGCTTGGGAATTTTATATTATAGTGCTGAGCAGACACAGATTTTTTACTGATACCGGTACGAACCGATACTTTCTTGCCGATACAGCTGATATCCGAAACCAATGCAATGGACAATGTAATGGACTGAATGACTTCTACTGGCACTAAAGTATTTTGGGAAGCTGACTAAACAAAATGTTAGGGAAATGGATTTCACATAAATTCTTTAAAATCAGACAATAAAAACAGCACTCAGAAAATAGTTTAGTATTAGGTTTTTAATCTTAGGTCACGGTAACTTAAGCAATTTATATTTTAAATTTATCAAATAACAATAGTAAATTTACAATTTTGTGTGTCACATTTCTCAGCATAATTCAACTTCGTTCATATTCAGAAAGTTAAATATAATTAATATGTATATTTTTTAAATTTAACACACTCTTATTTTACTGATAAAAGCGAAGCACTGCCATCCGGGGTTACAAATGTCAGACTTCACATTACTTTCAAAAGATTTTAAATACTGAAAGACAAGGTGCAACTGAAGTGTGACACCTGCAAAGCTGGTAATTCGGCAACCCACAATACAGGCTGTAGATTATTATCTCTTAGGGTGTCTTGTCACAGCAGGACACAGTGGGGTGTGCAATGCATCTCACAGCAGTGTAGCATCTCTCTCCCTCCTACTATCACCCGACAGTGACAGTCTGAGTTAATATCAGCCTTTATCTGGTATCAGTAACAAGCTCAGCTTTTATATATATATAAAAATATAGACAGAGAGAGACAGAGAGGGATAGAGAGACAGAGAGAGACAGAGAGAGAGGTCGGAACTGAACTCTACCTACAAAACTTTAGCAGGTGACTGATTCCTCAAGAAAAAATAGGTACAAAACATTTCACGACATATAGCCTAAGTCTATTCTGAATGGGTGAAAACTGGCCTTGAAAGTGTAGTTGAAGCGGATGTTTTTTGCTAGTAACACCGTCAAAATGAAAGATAAATGTCTGAGTTTCTGGATTAATAGTAAGCAGAAATAGAGCACGTTGCCATAACAAAAAGTTAAGCAAAACACCAAATTATTAAGAACTCAATGGAATTAGTTACAAAATTGACTTGGAACAAGTGCCAGCACATTTGGAGCCTAAATACCTGATATGGACTCATCCATGATCAAGTTATCGAACCTTATATTTTTGATGAACAATTAAATGGCGAGTGTACTCTGAATTTCTGCAACACGCACTGACTGAGTTGCTAGATGATGTTTCACTAGCAACATGGTTGCTAATGTGGCTGCAACAAGATGGATGCCCGGCCTGTTTTTCCTTGGTGACCAGGCGTACTTTAAATCACATTTTTCCTGGTTGATGGAATGGGAGAGAGAGGACCAGTGACTTTGTCACGACGATCACCAGACTTAACTCCCCTTGATTATTTTTTTGGGGACGCTTTAAAGACACTATACATCAACACAGTGTCCTACAACGAGAGATGAAATGAAAGTAGTATGCTGGTCGCTGCCAGCTGCAGAGATTCTTTGCGGTATCCAAAGTGCATGAAATTGATCACGAATGTGCTTAGAACAGGGCAGAAAACATTTCGAACACCTATCACATTGAACAGAAAACGAGTAAATGTGTTCTTTTGTAATAATTTCTAAACAAAAACATTTTTCTAATTTAAAAATCATGAATTTTTTACTGCTAAATTGCACAAATTGTGTTTATTTAACACTGTAAGTGTAAGCAAAAGTTAGTTTTCTCACTAGGCCTACAACATTA
The DNA here is from genome assembly GCA_002778355.1 of Clitarchus hookeri. NCBI lineage: Eukaryota > Metazoa > Arthropoda > Insecta > Phasmatodea > Phasmatidae > Clitarchus > Clitarchus hookeri. Next base: position 774,503 of record NQII01000296.1, on the reverse strand, counting down.
AAAAGGTATTTTTACACACATCATCTCATCAGCGCCAGGGAGATTTTTGATATTATCGAATTAGCGGCACATACCAAAAGACTTTCCATACAAAAAAATGTTCAGTTTTGCAAACCCTATTTAACTATACTAATTTTGTACCCATTTGAAATTCTGAAGTTATCTTTGTTTCCTCCAGTTTACCACAGATTCTAGGCAATGAAGGGTTCACCATTCAATGTCCTTAAGGGTTTGCCTACAATACATTTTACCTGAAAAGCTCGGACGCACAATTTTCAAGAAAAAACCCTGTTATGGTAGGTCTGGGACAGACTGTATATGAACGACCATGATTAAAAAATATTGTTAAGGGGCCCCTCTTTTATTATCTCTCATTTCTTAACTTTCAGTTGTTCTGATAATCCAAGTTACAATGAGTAAACTTTTACATTTTTCTTTCCAAAATATATTGTGAGAGAGCCACCGACTCGTGGCTTTGTTATTTATTTTAAAGCAAACCTCTGGTAATACTATATAATAGTTTCCAGCCACTTCCATCCAGCATGCAAATGATAAATATTTTCTTGATAATGTTTTGGCAGCAGATATAATGTAAATAAATAGTGGCAGATAATTAATGTTTAAAAGACTACTTTATGAAAACATGTAATAAACAAACAACTCTTAACCAAAAAAAAACTTCAAATGTGGACTGCTTGCCTGCCGGCTGGACCGCTTGTAAGCGGAACAAATTGAAAGCCCACCTCACCATCACAACAGCTCTAGGCTATTTTTTTTTTCAGTCAAGGTCCCTTAGCTGACGCCACAAACCCAGCCACGTGCTCATTGGTGGGAGGCAAAATTCTACATTATAACAAACCAGACTAAGTATTTTTAATTCTCAAATTTCTCCAAAATCTTATTCTCCATGTAAGACTGCACCTCCACTTTTCAAATTCGTTTTTGAGAAAAAATGTGTGGGTGGTATGCAGGTAAATTTGGTAAGTAACACGACAGAAAATCATGGTTATACTACACACTGCGCACGGGATATCTGATAGCTTGACGATTGTTGGAACTGCCCTTTGAACAAGGGCAACGATAAGCAGTAAGTAACTGGTGGGATGGAAGGTACAGGTCTTGTATCTCTGTATACCACTGCAGATAGCTCCTAACCTCCCTTGACTCCCCTCTTACCGCTCATAATCTTTTTGACATCAGCCAAGCTTTCAGATATTCTGTGTTCAGTGTAAAAACTATCAATATTGAATTTGTACTTTATTTTTAAAACTAAACACAAATTATGACACAAAAAAAGCATAAATGTAACTGTGGAATAGGTAAATATCTTTACATATTAGTGCCAAATAATAGACCATTTAACTGGTTAGTGTTACGAGTGCTTCTCATTTTTCAGGTAAAATAGTATGATAAATTGATTGAAATTATAAGCTTGAATGACTTCAAAATAATCAATACTTTGACCTGAATATTTGTTCCACACCAATAAACATTTAACTAGATGTCCCACATTTATCAATTTATATTTAAAATTATGGGTACACATGAGCACATGAATACATTGGTATAGAAAATAGACCATGAAATACTAAATTCAGTGTGCCTGGCAAAATCAATATAAAACCCCACAATGTGCTCAAGCCTATGTTAATTAAATTGTACAAGACTAACCCCACAAAACAATAACAAATCATTGTGAAAAGTTTGTTAAAATTTACAGAGATGCATGCACGTCACATGCAAACCAATATACACTATCATTGAGAGAATGAGTGTTGTGACTAAAATTACAAAAAACATGAAATGTTTTGATACCTCAAAACTGAGAAGCACTCATAATCTTATGTTATTTAAGAGGTGAAGAATGGTTACTTAACTGTTCACATATTAAATAGTAAGCCTCAGTAAAGGAAGACCTGTGGGCAGAGAATGAGAAAATAATGAGCCACCAACCAAAAGCAGTATTAGTATATTACAGCAACCACTACAAATACAAAAACATGCACAATCACTAAAATGCTAGCTGATATATGTAAGTGCTGAGGAAGAATAAGTGTCAGAAAAGTATAAAGATTTCTCACAGTTTTCTACCAAAAAGGAAACCACTAAGTATAAATAAGGGTTGCACAAAGATACTAACTATCAATAAAATAAGAGGTATCTCAATTCCAGGACAAGCAAGTTATTTTTTTATAAATATTTATGGAAAAATATGTTCTAGTGAGAGCTACAAAATTTGTTGATCTATGTGCAAGTTGGCTATACACACAAATGGAGATTAAGATCAATATTCAAGGGAAAGGAAAGCAAGTTTAAAAGCTCCTTGGCAAAGTTTTGATAGTTTATAGGAGCACTATGTGCAAGTAGCTGCTCTATTTAGCTCACATGTTCCTTGCATGTCTTATTTAACCCTGTGTCTTACAGCCACCAACTAAAATCTTTCACTGATGACACCACACTCTTAAAGCTGTCATCTAGACACTGAAAAGTATGTACTGTTCATTATTGAGTATTTTTCAAAGCCTTTTTAGTTTCTTTCTACACACTTCTGTTTATCCTCCTACCTTTGTAAATACATATTAACATTACAATGTACCCCAATACTAAGAGCGTTGCTCAAGTAATATCAATTGCGTAATGAAAAACAAATATATAATCATAAAGCCAATTCTTACCCATGTGTATATAAACCAAAACCAAATTTAGGTATCTGTTCCACCCATGTACTGTACAAGATAAAAAAAAAATGATTCAGCACACCATTGCCACTTGCAAAAATAAGGCTATAGAACCATCTTTGTTAAATACTAAATTAACTGCAAAGTGACTATGAGGATGTTTCACCAGTGGTGAACTACTCTCATTTGCCAAGATACTGCTGTTAACCTTTTGGATCATTCACCATGAACCCGAAGCTCTTAGACCACCAGACTGTCTGGCTGGGTAGTTTTAAAGAGAGCAAGAAAAAAACTACTATTTTGAGAATTTAATGCAAAATGCAACTTTATGCATCTTCATTGTTGTGGTGTATTTATACATTACACCTATATTGTTTTGCTAGTAAACATCATTATGTTTTCCCCTCAACTTTTGGATTTTTTGGCAGTTCTCAAGAGTGACCTCAAAAACACTACCCTAGTAATAACTTCTGAACTTGTGAAATCAGAGATGGCAGCAGCATCAAGCACCCTTATGCACTAATAAAGGTACATAGCAGGAGTGTTTAAGACAAAGATTCGCTTTATGGCATTTTGGTGTGGCCAGGTCAAAGGTTTTAACAAATTTTTGCTATATTTTTGTTTTGTTTTACAGACTGTTACCTATCGAGTAAATGTAGTGACACAACCCCTATATTTTATTGCTGCATGCAAACAATTATGTTATAAATTTTGAATACAACTTCTTGCAATTTTTTATTTTCATTTTTTTTTTTTTCCCTCGAGAATAATGTTGTACAATTGCTTCTGTTGCAAAATCCGGTATCTTAAAATTGAGAGTTCACTGATTTGGTTGCTATTTCTTTCTTGCATTTTTGCCTACTTTTTCTTACATCCCTACAACCNTTTTCAGGTTTTAAAAATGGTTCTTGAGAATGGCATTGTCAAATTGCTACCCTCATAAAAATCATTAGTTATAGTATAAAATTGAGGATATGCTGTATATCATGTTAATGGCTTAACTGCTTGATTACAACACTTTATTTTGCCGAGCCCAATTTGCATTTGAAGATATGTAAATAAATTTTCTGAAATGCTTCATGGTCAAATAACCGTTACATGTAATCTTTTATGATGGGAACTACATAATAATAAAAATTACCTATACGGTGATAACTACCTATACGACGATAAGTACCGATACAGCAATAACTACCTACACAGCAATAACTACCTACACAGCAATAACTACCTACACAGCGATAACTACTTATACTGCCATAAGTACCTACACAGCGATAAATACCTATATAGTGATAACTACAAATATGGCGAAAACTATAATCCAAAAATTTATGCAAATATTTTTAGCATTATTTATATAGGAATTTTGCTGGGACCACAGAAAATAAACTATATGTGTGAGTGATAGAAGTTCTACAGTAAATACTAAATAATGGCAATGAAACAACAAAATGTCGCGATACATACTCTTATGATTACTACTACAGTGCAGTACATAGAGGACTGAAATACACATAAACCATGCCAGTTAAGTAACTGTGGTGAGAGCTGACCTAATGTCTCGTAGTTGCTGTTCCCTTTCACGAGCTTGCATCCTCAGAGCTTGAAACCTCTCGCACAACTCTTGCACGTCTCGCACTCGAGCCTTTTCTTCCGATACTCCACATTCAGAAACCAGGAGAGCACTAAGGTGCCTGACCAGCTCGATGGACGACTCGCAGCTCGCTACAGTCTTAGACTGTTAGAAAACACAAAAATTCAGTTTGCTATAACAACACATACATAATTGAGGTAACATCATAAAAAAAATTTGTTCTATTCAAAACATTAAAAATCTGGAGACTACATATTATGTTTATGCAGTTAAATACTTAAAAACAAAGATGCTGAACCACGTTGGTAATATCCCAGCACTTGTACCATGAGATCTGCCACAAG